>VDFB02281492.1:110447333-110606384 GCA_007258455.2 Sequoia sempervirens | reverse complement strand
AGTCATCATTTAAAAAGAATATAATTAATATTTATATTAATATTAAAAATTAATTTTTAAAACAAGGTGTTCGACAGAACATCTTTAGAATGTTCGGTCGAACCCATTTAAAATCAATTTTTTTATTCTATGGTGTGTGGTGTGTGGGTTCGGTCGAACATGGGTTTGGTCAAACCTCTATTCAACCGAACATTTTTTTTTCTTCGACCAAACCCACATTTTTTCACCCTCCCCCCTAAGGCACCAAAATTGCTAAGAATTTTGCACTTCGAAGCTCGATTTGAGAATGAAAATGGAGATCTTAGAAACCTAACTAGTATCGGGTTCCCCTCAAAACGAGCTATTCAACGAATATAATTTTAATATGTTTTGATTATTTTATCTATCTATTTTTAAGTTTTATTAAATATAGGCTTTTCACCTAAAAAATAAACTCTCTCTCGCTCTCTACACAAGTGGAAAATAGAATATTATCAATTTTTTTTAAATATGAGTGCAAGATATTGGAGTCCTTGATCCAAAAAAAGAAAGAAGAATTTTGATACATACAAGAAAAGTTATGTGTTATACCTTATCGTGTTATGTCCTAATTGTAATTGATTTGACTTTGAAACTTGATTAAAGAAAAAATATTCTATAAAAACTATCTAACCAAGTGGAAGCACTAGATATCAGAGTTACAAATCTAAATTTGAAAGAATTGGAATTTTATCTTTCAAGGAAAAAGTTATGCATTATACGATGTGCGTCACTTTTTAAAAATGTTATTTTTTGAAAAAAACCAAATTTCGTGGGAGATGGAAAAAGAAGTGCAATCTGATTCCAAAAAATTGAAAAAAATATTTTTAGAATCTACAAACAAAATGTGACAAGACTCTAGTTTGCATCATCTTCAAATTCCTCACACTTTAATTGCTATAGGTGCCCGAATGTGAAGATTTTGTTAAAAAAAAAATATCAGTGTCCAGTTTGGCCAAAAATTGTAAACCACTATTGTGGGATCACCCCCATATAAAATGTAGATGCTCCCATATCAATGCACTATACACAAAATTCACTGTAGACTTCAGATCATAACACTAGCATTCATATCTTCTATATGCTTTCCCATATCATCACAAAAATTCAATGTAAGATGAATCCTATAGTGAGAAGACTATGTACAAATTATTGTAGAGTTTCTTTGAGGTACAATCTAGACAAAAAACTAGATGAACTGAACTAGTAAATAAGTAGAACACTATTTACCAAACTTCTAATAACACTATATATTTCCAACTGTAAAGCCTAGACAATTAAAATATTGTTAGTGGACACAAATGATGTTGAGATAGACCATAATATAGATTCTGAAAGAATCATACAAATTAAGATAATCCAGAAAATAATACCGGATCAATAGACTTCCATTATTGAAGCAAGTAATGAATTATACAAGTAATGGATAACACTGAAAAAAAATCCAAATTCTACTATGGAAATTATCCAAATTCCACTCTGGAAATTATCCAAATTCCATTGTGGAAATTATCCAAATTCTCTTGTTGACATCAATTACAACCTTCGAATTTCCTATAATCTCCCTCTTTTTCATTGATGGCAAGACATGATGTGAAAGCCATTAAAAATTCATTGTCAACTTCTTCACTTCTCTCCCCAAACACTTTTCCAAAAAAAATTCATAGAACTTCTCATTCACTACTCTTTTCACATCTTCTCTCCCCCTTTGACATCAATGGAAAAGGATAAAAAGATATTGAATGTTTTAATAGTTTCCAATACATACCCGAATTCTCCCCCCAAGGAGTACATCCAAGACAACATCTAAGAGTAATAAAATGGAGGTTGTTGTCCCTTGAAGTTTTTAAAGAGTGTCTATCAAAGAGGATTTTCCTTCATCCCAAAACTTCTTTACTTTTGATAATGCTTTGCATAAATAGTTAAGATCAACAAGGATGTCCTTTCCTTCAACCAAAGTTCCAAGAGAAAAATTTGAGTTCATAATTTTTCCAGCCAACAAGAGAGCATAATAGACAGGTGTACACTTAATCTTGATTAGATCTCTGAGCATAATGTTCAATCATCTCTCCTTTCTCCTTATGAGATGCAAGATGTTCTTCATGGTGATCATCTAGATCAAGAGATGGATTAAAGGTGTTGGAATCATATTTTATTTGAGCCACTATAGTGTCCTTAGCTACAGTGAATCTTTAAACAACATCAGGCCATGTCCAACAAAATGAAAATAAACTTATGATCTCTTCCTCATACTCTTGAACCTCTTTAATTCTATCAAGTGTAGTGTAGTGCGTAGATTTGCATCTATCTACAAGTTCCAAAAAATATTTTCCTTCAACCTAAGTGATTGAATCACTTATAACTTGAATATTTAGCTCCTTGAATCTATCAGTCAATTAATTCATGCTTTCCACAATGGACTAAGAAGAATTGGTAACTGCTCTAGGACCAACCTAAAGATGTTCCTTTGTCCTTGCTAGTTTCTTAAGTCTCCTTGGAGCTAGCTCAATCTGAGCAACCAATGAATGAATCTCAGTAACTTTTCTCTTCTCTCCAGAGGAAACCATTCATTTATTGGAGATAGACTCATATTTCTCAAGAATTTCTCAAGCTAATTCAGTGTAGGTTCCAAATCTAGGTCTATTGGGATCTGGAGGACTATTGATTAGCATTTCAATACAACCAGTGGCATAGCTCTATTCAATTTCATATCCCAACTTAGGAATTCATGTGATCCTTGGTTCAACTACCTTGATAATGTAGCTATTAGTGGTTACCAAAAAAATTATATCATCCTTATACTTTGTAACTAATTCTCTTTGAACTCTCCTTCTGTTCATTCTTCTTTGAAACTTTCCAAATAATACAACAAGAGCATCTCCTTGTGCACCCAAATCACCAATATTTCTCATTATTTCTCCAATATGATGAGCTACTAGTTTTTTATCTTCCCAAACTTCTCCTATTCTAGGAATTTCCTCTTTCCTACACACCAATGTCAAATTCCAAATTTCTACAGTATGGAAATGCTTTGGTTTTTTCAAGTTTCCTCTACATGCATCTCCTCTTCCACAAATGCTTTTCATCACATGAGTTTTCTTTAACATAATTAAATTTACTTCTTTGATTTCAATCACTTTAGCAATAAATTCTTCAAAACACAAGTAGATTTCCTTGAAATTAGTGTATACTTCCATCTTTTTGAGTTCTATAGAATTCATTTTTCACACATGTATGCCTGTAAATTCCTTTCACGTGAAATTCAAATTAATTACCTTAATAAATGCATCTATGTCATGATATGGCATCATTTATTGACAAGGGGTGTATTAAATTTTCTAATTATTGCTCCCCCTTAGCCACTACCTAATTTAATTTTTGATGAGATTATCTACACTGGAGGACGACACATAAAATTAATGATTCTGATTCTCCTTTGTTTTCAAGTTCTCCTTCTTTTCTCCAAATCCTTTCCATTTCCTTCTTAACTTTTGTCGGATCAATCTTAATGATTGCTTCGTATCTCTTTTTAGATAGTTACTTTTCATATTTATTCTTCTATAGTCTCTTGCAAAGTGTCCTAGACTTCTGTAATTATAACAAACAACATTGTTCCATCCAGATTGTCCTTTGTTCGATCTATATTTGTACTAGTAGCCTTGTTTCCAAATGAATTACAGTGATAGTAGTAGCCATCAAATGGATAAATTATCTTGTTCAATTTCTAACTTCTACACTTTATAGCTTTATGTCCAAAATTCTTCCATTTGAAACATTAATTGTGGAATGATAATGCATTTTGATTCATTCCATCATTCTGTTTTACTCTGTTTTCACAATCTCTTTCCCTATGTCCAAATCTATTGCAATAATAACAAATACTATTAAAATATAAGTACCTTTGAGCATTAGGTTGTCTGATAGGAGTCATTTTAGTGTTGCTTCTTTGATTATTGAACTGTCTACCATTACTTTGAGTCTTCATTTGATTGTCAACTTTGTTAGATGATTGATTTTATTTTAAGCTTTGTCCTTCTTCAAATCCCAAACAATTTTTTTCCTTAGAGGGTTTCTATCTTGCAATCATCTCATCCAACATTGTAGAACTTGTCACAATAAATACTACTTCTTGTTCAATCTTTTCACATTCATCCATCTTCCTTTGAATTTCAGCTTTCTGATAATCTTTAAATTTTTTCTTTTCTTCCAATATTATTTTAGTCTGGTGATGTCTTCATCTACTTTCTTCAACTGCTCACTTACTTCTCTATATATTTCCTTCAACTTCTTAATGAACTCATTTTATTCCTTTAGTCTATCATTAAAATCTTCATTTTCTAATGTATGTTCAGTAGGGATCTCTTCCAGAGGAATAATAATTTTTTTATCTTCCATGCATTCAAATTTTAGGACCTTCCTTAAGCTATTAGACTTTCTCAAAGTAACCAATCTATGATACCAATTGTTGAATACCCAAAATACTAAGGGGGGGGATGAATCAATATTCTATTAGACCATTGAACTATAAACCATCCAATTATTAAAATCATATTTAACTGCAAATAAGCATGAAGACATTGAAAATAGCATGACACCATAAGACACATCACCACTAGAATTTTACATGGAAAACCCAAAATGGGAGAAACCATAGTGAGGATTAGCTCACAATATAATATATAGATATAGAATATTACAAGGGCTCACTGCCAAGATGCATTATCCTTAAATGATCACAACCTGGAATAGTTTGCAAAATAGAGTATGGCTCACTGCCAAGAGATGAACTAAGATAGAATGCACCTTCCTTATGTTGGAGTTCAATTCCAGTGAAGCACAATATATCAAACACTTCATTGAAAGTTTATACAAAAAAAATGTCTACTTATTCATACAACTTCACACATTTGCAATTCTCAATCACTTTGATATTTGCATTTTATTTCTTCACACACATAAACCATCTTATTTTTTCTTCTCCCAATCTAAAAAATAGTTCACATATAATAACCGTATATAATCAAGTACATCAATTAGGTCAGCTTAATTGAAGTAACCTCATCTCAAATCAAAACCAAGGTTGTCAACCTTAACCCCAAAAACACTTTCATTTTCTCATGATATTAGTCGACATGAACCTATGATATATCCATTTAACATTTGTAGCACATATTTAAACTCCTTAACATCAATTTATAATTAGGTTGGCTAGGGTTAGACCTAAAACATCAAACCTCCAATCGTATATGAGATTCATCAAATGTGTAACACAAAGTCTTGTTAACACATTGAATTCTTCATTAAATGACATTGAAAGACTTATCTTCAACACCACAAAGCAATATAATTAAACTTGAGAAAATTTAGAATCTCCCATATTTGGATGTTGTGGTTGTGTTGCTGATATGTGGTTGTCATTGATGTCAACACTATTAACATTAATGCATTTGAAGTTGTATATGTCAAGGATATTGAGAAAATTGTAAAGAAATGATTTGCAGGTTGTCAGTGGTAAAGTGAAGTTCAGTATGTTGATAAGTTCTGTATGTTGATGATTAGAGGTTGTGGACTAAAGTGTTTATTATTGAGTGTATCTAGTGTATCCACAACAAGTTTCAGAGATTTGTGTGAAGATTTGATCGAGTTATGAAGAATTTCATTATGATAGTTTTCTATTTCTTCAGTTGGTGTTCCTGATTGAGGATGAGGCTTTTTTAGTTAGTTCAGTTGCTATAGATGCTTCTTTGGTGATTCATGTTGTTTGTGGATGTTTCCAGATTGTTCTTTATCTTTGTTACACGTTTGCATTGATCCGTTGTGTTGGTGTTTGGCGATTTTCTCTCGCGTGTTAATATTTTTCTTGTTCTTGGTTGACATGGTGTTGAAGCATGTTGTGGATCTTTGAGGAGAAATTAATTAAAGTGTTTTCATGTTGGAGATGTTTATTTGGGTCTTCACTAAGCTATGGCTGACTTTGGTTGATTCACATTGTTAATGTTTAATGTTTTGGGTTGACAATTGTATTCATTTTATTATTTCTTTGTGGCCAACTTGTAGCAATGAAATTTATTGTTGTGGATATATAAGAGTGATTTGGAGGGTGTGAATGTATGACAATGGATGTTGAGTGTGTGTATGCAAATATAATTTGAAGGAAGAGAAAAGTGTGAAGAAGTGTGTAGAAGAGTGTTTATGTGCTTAACTGGAACTATAATCAGGCATTAACAAATGTTATTTTCTCAGTTCAAACTCTGGATGGCTTTAATCCAACTCTCTTAGTAAGACAATGTGCATTCCCCATATTTCATTTTCATTATACTTTTAACAAGGTATAATCTTGTGGACTAACCTCCTCCATGGATTTTCCCCTAACAAGGTTTCCATGTAAAAAATATTGGTGTTATGTGTGTTTCTGATGTGTTGTTGATTCATTCTTTCATGGTTGATTATCAAATCTGAGAATAAGGTTAATAATTTGAATAATTTTTGAATTTCTTTGACAACTAATTCACCCACCCCCTCTCAGTTGTCTACCCTTGTATTGCCAACAATTGGTATCAGAGTAGGTTCCTTGGAAGAAGTTTAATAGCTTAAGGTGATCTGGGATGGAAAGTTACAAGAAGGATAGTCCAAGATTTGATGTAACAAATTATTCTTTGTGGAAGAGTCGAATGGAGTGCCATCTAAGATGCATTGGTGAACCCTACTAGAGCATTACAAGTAATATGTATATTATTCCATAGAATGGTCCTACTACTTCTGCTGAGATCAGAGATGTTGAGTATAATATCCAGGCTAAGGAAGCTTTGTTGAGTAATTTGACTAATTTTGAGATGACAAATGTTATGGATCTGAAGATTGCTCATGAGATCCAAAAAATGTTGGAAACCTTGTATGAAGGTGATGCTAATGTGAAGATTGCTAAGTTGTAGAGTTTGAAAGGGAAATATGAAAGGTTGAGAATGGGTGATGATGAGAACATTAATAATTTCATACAAAGAGTGAATGAACTTGTGTGTGGTATTAGATGTGCTAGTGGAAAGACAGATGAATATGATATTGTTGCTAAAGTGCTTAGATCCCTGCCTGATTTTTACAAAGTCAAATCTAGTGCTATTGAAGAGCTCCAGACTATAAGAAAGATAACCAAAGATACATTGGTTGGTAAGTTGTCTGCTTTTGAGTTGAGAAAATTTGGTGATGCCCTTCCTAAGGTTGAATCTATATTTAAGGCTACTACTTCTAGGAGAGATAGACAAAGATATGACCCGAGTGAGATTTCATATAGAAAGACATTCAAGTATGAGGATGAAATTGGACAGATTGAAGAAGAAAGAGAGATGGAAGAACTGGAAGCACTTATTATCAAAAGAGTACCGAAAGGAAAAGGTAAGTATGAAGGAAAATTCCCTCTTAAATGTTTTTCTTACAATAAGATAGGTCATTTTGAATCAAGGTGTCTGGAAAGAGCTCCTAAACCAAGACATAACAAGCCTAGATTTTAGAAGAAGTGTTACTATGCTATTGATGAAGGTGTAACAAATGATGAATCTGATAAAGGAAATAGAAGTGATGACAAATGGGTATTTATTGCTATCAAGGAAAATAGTCTTGTATCTACTGAATCTGTTGGTTTTACTAATGTGGAGAAAGCCCTAGCTGCTCGAGTTGAAGAAAAAGGTGAATGGGTGATTGATAGTGGATGTTCACATCATATGAAAGGAGACAAAAGTAAGTTTGTAAGCTTGGAAAAGTATGATGGTGGCATTGTGAGATTTGGTGATAATACAATTGGTGTGATCCATGGAAGAGGATGAATTTCTCTTAATTGTAAGCATAATATTGATGATGTTTTGTATGTAGAAGGCTTGAAACATAATCTTTTGAGTGTTGGTCAAATGGTTGATAAGGGATATAATATTCAGTTTAAGGATTGAAAGTGCAGAATATTGAGTTCTGGAAATGAAATTGCATTAGGTACAAAGACAAAAGGTAACATCTTTCACTTGAGTGTTGCTAGTAAAAGTTGTTTGATTGCTCAAGTTGATGAAAGTTGGTTATGGCATAGGAGGTTGAGTTATGTTAACCTTGATAATATTGTCAAGATAAGTTCTACTAAGGCTATGAGAAATCTACCTAAGTTGGTGAAACCTACTAATGCAATATGCAAGGAAAGTCAATTGGGAAAGAAAACAAGGATTTCATTTTGGAGTAAAAAGAATTGTTCAAATGAATTGTTAGAACTTGTGCATACTGATCTATGTGGTCCCTCTAAGGTCATAAGTTTACAAGGTTATAGGTACTTCATGTTACTCATTGATGATTATTCTAGAATGGTATGGGTTACCTTCTTAAGGGAGAAATCTGAAGCATTGGAAAATTTCAAGATCTTGAAAGCTATGGTTGAGAATGAGATAGTTTTGAAGATTAAATGTATGAGATAAAATAGAGGCAGTGAATTCACTTTTGGTGAATTTAATTCTTTTTGTGAAGAAAATGGAATAAAGAGACAATTATCTACACCGCGGACCCCTCAAAAAAATGGAGTTGTGGAAAGGAAGAATAGAACAATTAAAGATGCGGCTAGAACTATGATGCTAGAAAGAAATTTTCCTCATATCTATTGGAGAGAAGCTATGAGTACTGTTGTGTACACACTCAACCGGGTACAAATCAAAGGTGATACTAGTAAGACCCCTTTTGAGCTATGGACTGGTCAAAATCCTATTGTTAAATGCTTCAAGATATTTGGAAGCAAATGTTATATTAAGAGAGATGAAGAAATAGGAAAGTTTGATGCTAGGAGAGATGAAGGCATCTTTCTGGGTTATTCTACTAAAAGCAAGGCGTACTGGTGTTACAATAAAAGATTGAAGAAAATTGTTGAAAGTGCAAATGTTAAGGTTGATGAAGACTTAGGTGCACCATCTAGAACCTATTGATATGACTCCAATGATTAGGATGATAGTACAAATGGAGGAAAGCAAGTTCAGACTACAAATCATGTGCGAATCAATCCGGTGAATAAGGAAAATGAAGAAGAAGGAGAAACTGGTGAAAGAGCAGATGAGAGATTAGAAGAGCCTGAAGTTGAAGAAAATCCTAAGAAGACTCCAAGGTATGTAAGATTGAATCATTTAGAAGACTAGATTATTGGTGATAAGAATAAAAGTGTCTAGACTAGGAGAAACATTACATAAGAGTATTGCTTGATTTCAAAAACTAATCCTACTAGTCTAAATGAAGCATTTAAAGATGAGCATTGGGTTGGAGCAATTAAAGAAGAGTTAAAACAGATTGAAAAGAATGATACATGGATTCTTGTTCCCAGACCTAAGGATAAGAATGTAATTGGAACTAAATGGGTCTTTAGAAACAAACTGAATGAGAAAAGGTTAAGTGATTAGAAACAAAGCAAGACTGGTATGTAAAGGATATTCATAGATGTAAGGAATTGATTTTGAAGAGACCTTTGCCTCTATTACTAGAATTTAAGTTGTAAGATTATTTCTTGCCTATGCTGCTCACAAGAACTACAAAGTTTATCATATGGATGTCAAATCAGCTTTTCTAAATGGTGAATTGGAAGAAGTGTATGTTGAGAAACCTGATGGATTCCAGTTGACTAATAAGGAAGATATGGCGTGTTAGTTGAAGAAAGCATTGCGTGGACTCAAGAAACCCCTAGAGCATGGTATGAAAGATTGGATAAGTATTTGATGAAGCTTGGATTCAACAAAGGTACTGCTGATAGTAATTTGTATTTCAAAAATGATGCTAAAAATTTGATTGTTGAAGTCTTTGTTGATGACATTATTTTTGGAGGAGATGATGCTTTGTGCATGAAGTTTGCTAATGAGATGCATAATGAATTTTAGATGTCAATGATTGGTGAGATGAAATTCTTTTTGGGATTGAAAATTACATAGTTAGATAAAGGGATTTATATATCTCAGTCCAAGTATGTGAAGGAATTGTTGAAGAAGTTCAATATGGAAGATTCAAAGCTAGTTGGTACACCCATGGTGACTGGATGCAAGTTGACAATAGAAGATGATTCTCTGAGAGAAAATCAAACAAGATACAAATCAATGATTGGTGGATTGTTGTATTTAAATCAAACTAGGCCTGATATTATGAATGTTGTATGTATTATTGCAATATTTCAAGCTAATCCAAAGGAATCTCATGTGACTGTTGTGAAGATAATTTTTAGATACTTGAAGGGAACTGTTGATCTTTGCTTATGGTATCCTAAAGATGATGATCTTACTTTGAGTTCCTTTACTGATGCTGATTGGGTAGGAGATATGAATGACAGGAAAAGTACGAGTGGTGGAGCATTTTTCTTGGGTAAGAAGCTAATTTCATGGTTAAGCAAGAAGAAGAATGCCATTTCCTTGTCTACTGCAGAGGCCAAATACATTGTTTCTACTAACAATTTTACTCAAGTCTTACAGATGAAGTAGATGTTGAAGGATATTAGAGTTGTATATGATGAGCCTATTTCTATATTCTATGATAATTCAAGTGCTATTAACATTTCCAAGAATCTGGTGTTGCATTAAAAAAAAGCATATATCTATCAAGTTTCACTTTTTGAGGGAGAAAGTAAGTGAAAATGAAGTCAGATTGGAGTATGTGCCAACTAAGGAGTAGATTGCAAACATTTTTACCAAGTTGTTGCCTAAGGATAATTTTGAGTATCTCTGAGGGAAGTTAGGGGTGATTATCCCTCCTAATTAGAACTAAGATGTAAAGCAATGCATTGCATTAGTCTATGCATATCACAATCATATCTTGTTTCAGATTGATGTTGTGGTGGCTGCTACTCAGGGGGAGTAGTTAGATGGTTCAGGAATTCAAATATCTAGTTAAGAGCTTAGAGATCTTTGTCATTGATGTCAAAGGGGGAGAAGATTCATTTGAATAACGAGAGAAGAGTCATGTGAAAAACTAGTGATTATCTAAGGAAAATAGCCTTGTAAGGAGAAGGTTATGTGAAAGAGTTGAGGAGAAAATGAGTTAGAACCTAAGGGGGAGTAAGTGTCAAGAGTCAGTTGCATTGATGGTGTTTTTCACATCATGTGTTTCCATCAATGCCAAAGGGGGATATTGTTGGATGTTGTGGTTGTGTCTCTGATATGTGGTTGTCATTGATGTCGACACTATTAGCATTAATGTATTTGAAGTTGTATATGTCGAAGATATTGAGAAAATTGTAAAGAAATGAGTTGCAGGTTGTCAGTGGTAAAGTTAAGTTCAGTATTTCGGTAAGTTTTGTACATTAATGATCAAAGGTTGTGGAATAAAGGATTTTTTGTTGAGTGTATCTAGTTTATCCATAACAATTTTTAGAGATCCCCGTGAAGATTTTATCAAGTTATGAAGATTTTCATTCTGATAGTTTTTTTGTTTCTTCAGTCGATGTTCCTGATTGAGGATGAGCCTATTTCAGTTAGTTTAGTTGTTGTAGATGCTTCTTTGGTGATTCATGTTTCTTGTGGATGTTTCTAGATCATGCTCTATCTTTTTTGCATGTCCACATTGATCGTTGTGCTCGTGGTTGGTGATTTTCTCTTGTGTTTTCGTGTTTTTCTTGTTCTTGGCCGACACGGTGTTGAAGCGTGTTTTGGATCTTCAAGGAGAAATTAATTGAGGTGTTTTCATGTTGGAGATGTTAATTTGGGTCCTCACTAAGTTGTGCTTGACTTTGGTTGATTCGTATTTTTAATCTTTAATGTTTTGGGCTGACAGTTGTATTCATTTTATTATTTTTTTGTGGCTGACTTGTAGCAATGAAATTTCTTGTTGCGGGTATATAAGAGTGATTTGGAGGGTGTGAATGTATGCTAGTGGATGTTGAGTGTGTGTGTATGTGAATATCATTTCAAGGTAGAGAAAAGTGTGAAGAAGTGTGTAGAAGAGTGTTTATGTGCTTAATTGGAACTATAATCAGGCATTAACAGATGTTATTTTCTCAGTTCAAACTCTAAATGGATTTAATCTGAATCTCTTTGTAAGATAGTGTGTATTCCTTTGTAATTGAGTAGTGAGATCTAGGCAATGTGCCTAAATGCATGTGCATGCCCGATATTTCATTTTCATTATAGTTTTAATAGGGTATAATCTTGTGGACTAACCTCCACCGTGGTTTTTCCCCTAATAGGGTTTCTACGTAAAAAAGCTTGGTGTTATGTGTGTTTTTGATGTGTTGTTGACTCATGCTTTCATTGTTAATTATCAAATCTGAGAATAAGGTTAATAAGTTGAATAAGTTTTGAATTTCTGTGACATCTGATTCACCCCTCTCTCAGTTGTCTGCCCTTGTATTGCCAACACCCATATCGACACACTATACATAAACATCACTGTAGACTTTAGATCATAACACTATCATTCATATCTTTTGTATGCCTTCACATGTCATCAAAAAGCTTCAGTGTAAGATGAGTCCTGTAGTCATAATCCTATGTAAAAAGTACTGTAGAGATATCTTTCTTTGAGGTGGAATCCAGACCAAAAAACCAAATGAACTGAATGAGTAAATAAGTATAACACTATTTTCCAAACTATTGGTAATAGTATCTTTCCAACTATAAAGCCTAGACAAATGAAATCTCATTAGTGGATACAAATGATGTTGAGATAGACCATAATATCAAATTCTAAAAGAATCATACAAATTAAGATAATTCAAACCAAAATACCAGATCAACAAACTTCTATTACCGAAGCAAGTAATGAACTATACAAGTAATGTATTTAACACTAACAAACATCCAAATTCCATTGTTGACATCAATGAAAACCTTCCAATTTCCAAGAAACCTACCAGAATAAGAAGCTCTCAAGGTGACAATTATTCCACATTAGTAATAGATGATTATTCTAGAATGACTTGGGTGACATTTCTAAAAGAATAAAAATATCTAGATAAGTTTAAAGATTTTAAATCTATTGTTGAGAATAAAATGAATTTGAAATTCAAGTTCCTAAGGTTTGATAGAGGTGGTGAGTTCACATCCAATGAGTTTAACCTCTTTTGTGAAGATCATGGAATAAAGAGACATTTGTTAGCTCATAGAACTCCTCAACAGAATGGAGTTATGGAGAGAAAGAATAGGACGGTTCAAGAAAAAACAAGGACTATGATGAAGAAAGAAAATATATCAAACATCTACTAGAAAGAAGCATTTCATACTGCAATGGACATACTTAATAAAGGTCAAGAAAGAGAGAATAGTTCAAAAAATCCTTGTGAGTTATGGTATGGAAAACCTCCTACTATGAAATATTTTAGAGTGTTTGGAAGCAAATGCTATATTAGAAGAGATAAGGAAAACATAAGAAAGTTTGATTTAAGATATGATGAAGGAATTTTTCTTGGATACTCTACAAAGATCAAGGAATACAAATACTATAACAAAAGGTTGAAGATGATTGTTGAAAGTGAAAGTGTCAAGGTGGATGAAGAACCACTGTAGATTTCAGTATTGATAGAAGGATATGAATATGAGGAACCCCTTTGTAGTGAAGAATAAAAGGAAGAAGAGAAAGAAAAAGAGATGATAGTTGAAGAGGAAGAAGCTTTGGAAAAGATTACTAAGACTCTTAAGTATGTGTAGGATAATCATTCTAAAGATCAAATCACTGGAGATAAGAGAAAAGGAGTGTTGATAAGAAGAAAAGTTGTCATGATGTAGGAATGTGATAATATTTCTTGTATCTACCTTCCCTTGATTTTCTAGTTTTTATTTGTTCTGCAATTCTGGATTCATAAGTTATGTTTTGTGGTAGTGTGGTTGATTGTACAGAATGATGGTTTTCTCAGTTTCAAGTGGTTGTGGAAATGTTGCAAAATATTTTGATGATGCTGAAATATTCTAGGATGTTATATGGATGTTGTGAAGTGTTGCTTTTGGTTCGCATATTATTTTCAAAGCTAGAGAGGCATTGATGTGGTTGCTTGTTAGTGTTAGTGCAGGTTTTTCCTACCTAGGTGATAACACTAATTGTGCATATTGTTTGTTGATTGTGAAAGTGTGGTGAAGCATGTCAGTGTAGATTTAGGTCCTTGTTAACCCTTGGCATGGTCTACCTTAACTTATTTCCACAGTGGAAGTTTTTGGTGCCAACCTATTTAGTGGATGCACATTTGAGGTGCATACACTTCATTGTGTCTGATATGGAGAAAGTTCTTGAGGTTTTCAAGGATATATAAGAAAGGTTAATTGTTGGAGATGTGTGTGGATTAGTGTGATAGAAAAGGAAGGATACAAATTCAATCAAGTGTGGTGATCTGAGTGCGAGATTAAATTCCTATTACTTTGAATGTAGTGAGTAGAAGGTTTCTAAATTTTCAAGGCGCTTGAAGTTGTTGTAGGTAGTGAGCCAAAGGTTGCAAATGGTGTGGAGTTGCAGTGGTAGATTTTTCATATTTCTGCGAGATAGTGAATCTCTTTGTAACAGTATTCTTCTTTCTTTTTTCTTTTAGACAGTGAGCCCTCAATAGTTAGCCTTTTTTCTTTATTAGGTAGTGATACTTACTATATTCGGTATTGCTATTCATATATATGTGAGCTAATCTTCATGATGGTTTTTACCTACTTAGGGTTTTTCATGTAAATCTAGTGTTCTATTGTGTTTGTATTGCTAATTCATATGTTTACATTCCGTTAATTCTTAATGAGGGTTTAAATTTTGATAAGGGTTTGAAATATAATGAGGGATTGAATATTTTAATGTACAACTAATTCAAATTTAACTTAACTAATAAAATCATGAAGTTATATTTTTAAATCTAAATTAGAAAGTATGCATAAATTACCATATGATCATGTGAATCTACTGGCACATTTTGTTCAATATCTAGTAGAACTATGAATTGAGGACCAAATACATGAGTTGTTAATTCCTACATATTCAAATAAAGAAAATAATAGGTTAGAAAATATTAACTAGTGATAAAAATGATTTTATTCATATATATTTAAAAGAATTGAAAATTGTATAGGAAATTTAGTAAAGTTTAGGACCTCAAACAACATGGATGACTCATGAAAATGACCTTGATTAGGAGCCTAGCTAGCACCTATTAGAATACTGTTATCATCCTACATATACATATATTTGAAACACATATATTTAAATTTAAATATAAATTCAATTTAATTTGATTTTTAAATTTAAAAATAATAGTACATCTACTGAATTTTTAAAGTACACATAAATTTCAAACATAAATAACTTTTGAAAACACACACTAGAGATGACCCATGTATGATAGTTGATGATGGCTCAAGGGCGCTCGTCGCACCTTGTGGTTGGTTGGTCATGGATATCACATGAACTCCTTGCATAGATACAATAGTGTTTCACACACACATACAATTGAATTAAATTATATGGACATAAATTAAAATATATAAAAAAGAAATTAAATGATGAAACTTTAAATTAAAACTAGATCTATATATGCAGTTTTCTAGGGTCAATATATATTGGTTTACTTGAGTGTAAGGTGCACCAACTTGCAAAAATGTCAATGGAAAAAAATATGATCATATTAATATGATGTAAATTCACGCATCTACACCAAACACCTCAAATTAATATTATATATAATTTAATGTTGCTAAACATGAATTTTGATACATGCAAATATTACACATTTCAAACATATTAAAATGTGAATTGATGTACATACTTATGTAGGACAATCATCAAAACAAAGTAAATCCATAAAATATTCTACCTCTAATGTAGGTGCATTTGAAGTGGATTCCTAAGTAGGGCCATATCATGGATGACTGTAACTTTGAAAAAAATATTGTTATGGGACATGGGAGCTCCTAGGACCATCTCCTCCATGCTCTTGTAAGGCCCCACCTCGTATATGCCTAATACAAACCTAATTTGTTATATGCTTTTCTTAAGTTGGTGATTAGATATATTGTGAATGATAAATAAAGTGATCATTTGGTAATATTTTGGAATTTCATTTTAACATTATGTTTTACCTTCACTATCATGAGGGTGGAATACACTCGTATACTATGGAAGACAAATTGAAATTTAAATGGATTATTATATGATTAAAGTTTATAATATTCAAATAACAGATTTATGTGATATACGATTGTTACTTATGATTGTGTTGGTATTGTGCAGAAAGGTAACAGTGTTAGCATGGGAAGAGTGAACCATTGAGAGAAAATTAAAAGACTCTTCTTGAAGGAAGGTAATGGTGTTAGCGTGGGAAGGGTAAACCATCGAGAGAAAATTAAAAGACTCTTCTTCAAGGAAAGGAAGAACCAGTACGAGAAGGGAAGACCATTGAGTAGATCGAAAGACATCTTATGGTGATGAATTTGACCCCCCTTTCAAGTCTTAAAAGGAAAGTATAGAGTTAACAAGTTGATAGAGTAAAGTGGTAAGGGTTGATATAAAAAAAAAAGATGATTTATATTTTGGGTTGAGATGATATTTATTTGTGTTCCAAGTGAGTTGTAAGTTGAGTTATAAGGTTTAGAAACCATTATCCAAGTTGAAATTCGGATAGGTCTTGATATGGGTCTTTAATGAGGGTTGTTGGTCAATTTCCTTGGTTGGGGTGCAAAAATAAACCCTCTAGGGTCTATACCATAGTGGTAGGGGTCAAGTAGGCATACAATAGTGCCCCTAAGACATGATTTGACCCCTAAAAATTCCTCATTATGTAGAGTGACGAGTTTTGAAGAGAAGATGTGATGGAAAGATGGAGGGGATGTCCAAGTGCATGTTTCTTCTTCAATAAGGAAAAGACTCTCATTGATGGAGGTAGGTACACTTCACACCTCCCCATTCAAGGGTTGCAAGTTGACATTTGTATATATCATAGGGAGGAAGGAAGAGTGGGGGGTGTTACCCACTTCTCCTCTTGGAGAACATGAGTGAAGATGGTAGGAAGAATGAGAAGAGGAGAGGAGTCCACCTCTTTGGGAAGATAGTGATCAAGATGGCTTGGATTGGAGAAGAAAGATGGATAAAATCATTCAACCCCTTCACCCTAAGAAAAGAGATAAGTTTTCCCTACTTTCCCCCACTCCCTTGTTTTATTGTTGTAGGATGTGAGTATGTTTATATGAATCATTGTTGAATATGGTGAGTGGAGAGCCTTTAGGCATGTAATTGATGTTGTGACATTTTAATCTTTTGTAAATTTAGAGAAGACTCCATTTATCATCTTGGGGTTAACATGTTTCCTTGCTCGGGGGTATGGCTAGAGCCCACGAGGCTCCATGACGCCATTATGGTAGGGTGGAGAGCAAGCTTCCATGCAATGTTTGTTATTTATCTCATTCCTATGTAATGTTATAAAAGGGGGAGTTTAAATCAGAAAGGAAAAGAGAAAATTTTTGGTCATTAGCATGTAATCATGTCTTTCAATATTGTTGGTAACCTTGTAAGTTTAAAGGATGAATTTTGTATTCCTCGCCATATTTTAAATTATATCATTTAACAGTGTGCATAGGTACATGGTGAATAAATCTGAATTTTGTACACTTCAACTATACCTCTTTATTTGGTGCATGCTTAGGATGAAAGAAATAAAAGAACATATATATTCCATAATTGAGATGTTGCAGGTTTTATACTACTTTGATCATTAGTGAGCCTCAAATATTTATTTGAAGACATAAATGCATTTTTCTTTCATACCCTAGCATTAAATTGAAGAATATGTAGTTTTAAATATGTCTACTTCTCTGTTAATCATGACATCTTACTATAATATAAATTTTTAGTAAGCTCTCACAAAGGATACTCAGGCTACCCTGTCAGATACAAAAAAATAAATAAAAAAAAAATAAAAAAAATATAGTATTGTCCCACTTAACCATAAAACGGTGGAACTAGTATTTAAAGTCTTCTTAAATTTTACATTTTAATATGAGAAAGAGTAATGGAAATAGGTTGTGTGTATTCCAGTTATTTTCAGTGATTATATTTACAGAGTATTGTATGGTTGAACTATTGCAGCGATATGATAAGCATATGTCAAATAAATTCTACATGTTTTGTAATTTCCCGTTGAGAATTTTATTTTAAATATATTGTATAGGTTTATACTGTGTACATTAAAATAAGAGAGGAAACCAATAATGAATACCAGAAACTTAATGGGAAAACAACGTTTCGGCAAATACACATTGCCAGGCATGAATGATTAAGGGAGATCTAAGGAGATTGAATTAATGCTATCATCAAACATAAACTTTGTAATCTATTCAAAACAACAACAACAAAAAAAGGAAACTAAACACTTATGTCTTGCTCATCCCCGACTTCACAATAAATTTTTGCAGTGAGTTGAACGCCTCCTGCCATTTACAGAGTAGTGGCATCAATAAATAGAAAACTGTAATTTTAAAACAGTTTCTAGTTAGCATTATTTTCCTTAACATTTATAAATTTGGACACCAGGCAATAAGTGTTATATATATATATATATAAAAGCACATAACTGTATAAATCACCACAATTTCATCAAACCCCCAAATAATATAGATAGAGTTTAAAAATTGGACAGCATCCTCCTTCAAGTTATGCAGCCAAAACCAAATTCTTCGGTGTCATGGTTTGGTTGACCGATTCGTTGCTTACCACTTCTTCTGGTTCCTTCATTGTTCTTTTTCTCTTGCCCTCCTTCCTGTGACGGTCTTTGGAGGCGCCTCATCGTACTCTCCAAGTCTAAAAAAATATAATAATAATAATATTATCAATATCATGCCTACAACTCTCCAGTCTCTCCTTGGTATGATGATCTGGCATGAGCGTTGCAATCGTCCATCCTGTGTAGTTTACAGGAGTTAGAAAAAAAAATAAAAATTAATAATTACAAAAGAAATTGAATCACTAAATCTGTAACCAGTGATTTACCTTAAGATGTTTTCTCAAGCTGCACCATGTTGATACGCATGTGTGCTCAAGAGGACAACTAGACAGTAGTTGCAAAACTAAATAATGCAATACCACTCCATGTAATCGTACCACAATCTAAAAGTGGATGTAGATATTCACAGTCCAGTACCCAAGGGTTTCAAAGGTGAAATATTAGCTGCTTTAGCTGCTTATTGATAACTTCATTCAATTCTCGCTGACTGTATGATGTTTTGAATTGATTGTCAGATGTGATCACTCACCCACCAGCAGGCGTATCAATTGGACTTGCTTGAGTTTACCCTATGATCCACCCTTCAAACTCATGAAATAGGAAAATACCAAAAGACAGTTTGGAAATAGTGTTTGGGTGTCTCGATGCCACAAATCATCCAAATCACGTCAATATAATTCCTCACCTTCCAATAGTAGGTAGGAGACCGCTCAGCTAAAAAGTGGATGCTATTGTTTATTATTTCTCACATACTTGCATCTACGTCAATTTAATTAAGAGTGATGTGACTTGCGGAGTCACCATCTACATAATTAATAACATTAATAGCAGCAGTAGAATATATTGCACAATGACTGCCAACTTCCTTCATTCACGCAATCTTCTGTCATTAACCAGGAAAATGCAGCCAATCCTTTGACGGGTCTCTCTCAAGACAATTAAATGTCAGAGCGGTTTAGTTGAACAATTGGAAATCTGTATAGCATAATATGAGTTTAATTTAAATTAAATCTTAGAGCATTTATTTCACTTAGCGTGGCTCTGTATGACATGCAAAGTCATGGGAGTATAAAACTACTTATTTTCCTCACATTATTTTCCCTTATGCTATGCTTGAACACGATAAATTTTGGAGCAGCAACAAGCTTTTGAAATATCTTACACACCTATTAAAAATGGGAAGATTAAAGAAAAAAAATCACCATTTATCTTTTGTCATGTGGGAACTTTTTTTTAATCCAGTCGCTTCATTTATTGTTGTCACCTATTTCTTTTAAATGCTTGCTCTCATAGGTACCTTGTCATGTGATCCCTAAACTAATACAACATTGCAGAAAATAAAATCATAAATAAACTATTAAATAGTTATAGCTTTTTTTGGGTGAGGCATACAAGTATGAGGTGTACATTGTTACATAGTAGCATGAGAGGTTTCGTAAAATAACAAAAGTAGGAAATATACTTATATGTTATTCTATATATTAGAAACTTCTATTCTAGACTCCACGTATCCCTCTTAAATAGACCTAACTCTATTCATATACTTACATGTCTTTGAATTATGAGAAAAAAAAAGGAGAATCTATTCTTAAGATTTAAAATAAGAATAAAAAAAAAAAGCATTAGATATTATTTGTGTTACCTTTTTTTAAGGGGAGACTTTTCTTTATTTGGATTTTGTTCTTTTATTTTCCCACAAAAGTAAATAGGGAGTATATATGATTTATTAATATTATTAACCTTTTTAATATTAGTAGTAAGATAAATAATATAATAAAATAAATATTAATTAAACATGAGTAAATAAATGTATATATTTAAGTATAATGGAAAATATATATATGCACATATATATATATGTTGAAAGGGAAAATTTAATTAAATGTCTTTTAAGTCGGGTTATAAGACATAAGAGATAACTTCTAAATTGGTCAATTTTAATTATAAAATAGGGGGATATATTTATAATCGATTATTAGTATTCTAAAGGTAACAACCATTAGAAATCAAGAAGCTACAAACTCGTTGATCTTAACTATAGAAGTTTAGATAACAAAAAAATATATATATTATCGTTTTGTTGTATTTTTTTTTTTAGCTAAACTTATGGGTATGACAACAAATTATATGGGCCTTATGCGGGGCTTCAAATACCAATTTATTAATACGTGGAATTAATGCTATTATAATTACAAATGATACTAATATGAATAATGAATAATATTACAATACTTTAAATAACTATGCCTAATTAACGATGGCCATTTATGTGGATCAAATAGTCACATTAAGTTATAAAAAGAGATTATACTTAAGGTCTTAGAGCTATCGGGGTTTGTGATATTAGAACACTAGATTAGATCAACCTTAAGGAACTTGGTATCCTTGGATTTCTATGAATGTCCAACCTTCTATAAGCCTAATTAAGCCTAATGGTCATTCAACCAAATCCTTAAACTAACTTTTACCCTCGAGCAGTGAGGTGACCTCAAAATGGAGTGCAATACGCATTTTAGCAGTATCCCTCACCCCAATTATTTAGGACTATAATTAGCTCATTATATTTTAAAAAAAAATTGTTGGGTTTTTCTAGTGAAAAATGTGGGCATGACAGCTCTCTACCACCAAATTCAACTACCATGTGGGTAGCTTGATCAATGAGATCTCCTAAGAGAAAATTCAATGCTCCTAATATTGACATCACTGTCTACTGCTGAAATGGTGCCAGAATACCAAGATATGGAGGAGAAATAGTGAGTGGAATCAGAGCACATTGATTAGGATTGATATGTGATCTTAATCTATGTTGGGGCATGCTACACCCAACTCCCTGAAATGACCACATACCAAAATAATTGGGTTTTAAACCAATCTCAAACTCTAGCCACATTTTTTGCAAAAAGTAAGGGGGCAACTCACAATTAGTGTGTGGTGGATGATAAAAACCATCGACCATCACTCCCAAAAATGTGCAGCTATTTGAGGGTGCCTACATCATCTAATTGAAATTCATTTTTATTAATTTGGAGGAATGGGTTGATTAGTATGAGAGGCATGTGTCCCTAGTCGGAGCCACTAGTGGAGCCCCCAAAGTTTCATGTTCCACTAGTCTAAAAATATTTTTCCTCTAGTCTTCTTGGTCTATCAAGGGTTAGGGTTTACGATTGTATGCGGTGAGCAGTTTTACTTGGAATATTTTCTCCTTTGTATAAACCATTGGTCTTTCAATCTATTCATTTGTTGAATTATTGTGGTATATTCCTGATCATGTTAGAAACAAGTTGAGTCATTGAGGTCCATGAAATGACCTGTCTCTTATGGTTAGGGTTTCCCATTGCTAAATTTTTCACATGCCTAGGTTTGAGAAATTCATTTGCTTTATAAGGTTGATTAATCAGCCTTGTTTGGAATTTGCATCCTTTGCATAAAGTGGTTTAATTCTTCTACGGTATTATCTTACATTTTCCTAGAGGGTCCCCTCATTATAACATCATGTAATCATGTGCATAATTGGTTCACTTAATTTCTTATTCATCACCTTGCATATCATTCATCACGGATTGTATTTAGATCGCTAGCCTCGAATTAGCAATACGTGATGAACTTATCCCTTTTGTATCACTCATCGTGGATGGATTTTTATCCTTGAGTTTCGAAGTAGTGATGAGTGATATAAGTAATATCCTTTGTATCAAAGATCTTTTTTTCTATCACTAATTGCTTGTGAATTCTCAGTTATGAATTAGCAATGTGTGATGAAGTTCTTTGTTCCAATTCTGCTTCGTAGATGTGAAATGTTACTAAGGGAAAGGCTTTCTCATCCCTTGATCTTGTCATATGGACAGTGTTGGTTTATTTTTAAGGAACAAAGTAGATCCCAATAAGCATCTATGAATTTTCCAAATTCAATTCTCGAATACTTATGGGATGATTGACTAATGAACGAGAGAAAGTTAAATATGCTTACCTCCTACACTTCTGGCTCTACAAATCTTGAGAGGGTGATCCCATAATGTGCATCTTACAATATTGCTACATAACTATACCACAAATTGCACAATTAACAAATACATTCTAAATCAAATGCTAAGTAGATGAAATCTTTGAAGAAATCAACAATTCCTTGGAAATATCAAACACCTAAAGCTAAGAATTCACACAACACAAACCTCAATAAAGGTAGATCAATTAAAATATTATTTATGAATGTTGTTCTCAAATTAGAAAACTAGAACCATGGGAAATGCACAAAAAAACTAAGATCACTGTCATATCTTTGGGTGAGGAGTCAAAACACAACAAATTGAACTATAAGGTAATTGTAATTCCAAATAGCCATGACCTCCATGACATTTCTTTACAACTCACATATCAATACTCAGATTCTATGAATTCTCATCAGATCCACTAAATATTTATATGAATTCATGATTGAATCAAAGCATTTTAATTGGTCCATTGAATCAAAGCCAAAATTAAAACATACATCAAAGCAAAAAGACAATGAAGATTAATGAAAGGATCCTTGATCAAATTTTCATTAATAATTAATACACAATGTAAAAGTTTGAGAGATAATAGACTCAAAATATTTGCATTATTGTTTAGACATGCTTGGAAACCATAAAATTAACAAAATTCACTTGCTAGACCAAAAAATTAAGATACAAACTTCAAATGCATTCTCTCTATGTTCTCAATTTGCATAATTCAAATCTATAATTCAACAAGAGACCTATACTAATGGCCCTGAATTCCATTTTATAAGAACAAGGGAGAAAAAAAAGCTTCATACTGAAGACTACACATGTCACATTGCAGAAACATTCTGCAAATGTCACTGAAGATCTACCATGGTGCATTATATGTCAAGTGCCTCACTCATCACAAAATTTTCTTGTGGCAAGATCTATGGAAGAATCACAATATGATCAAGGATATTTTGAATCCCCTCAAGATCAAGATGAAATAGTAAATTTACTAATGGCTGCATCAGATTTTTCCTATGATGATTATTCTTCTAATGATGAGCCCTGTAGAGGTGATACTGATATGAAAAGATAGGAGGTAGATGTACATCATCAACAGGTTTTCTCAAATGAAGAGGGAGACAATGATCATGTTTATAATCTTGAATTGGATAATGTTGGAATAAGAAGACCCTCAAATGAAGAAATTGAAAATATGACAGTTGCATTGGCTAATCAAGCAATGAGTAATTATCATTTGAGAAACAAAGTTGTGAATGGTGATCAATGTAAGCCAGGCAGCATGTTCATCAAAGAGAAGAATGTGGATGACAAAGAGTTCAAGATAGAAACCAAGAAAGATGTGGTAAAACCCAAGGAGAACAAAGGAGCCAAAAATTGGGTTAAAAAGGGTGATAAGACCAAGATAGATGGTGAAGTTTCTTCCTCATCTGGAAATAGTGAAGAGTAGGATTAGAGTGTTGAAAAGAGTGAGAAGAAAACTAATAAAATGATTGTTAAGGAAGTAGTTTTTCTTGAGTTACCAAAGTATAGTCCCGTGGATATGTTTCAAGTGTTGTTTTAGGTTAAGGTTACAGTCCCACTTTTGGAAATAATGAGGATTGATGAACACAAAAATAAAATGGTTGTCCTCATTAACAGTGTAGCTACAACTAATAGTGACAAATTGGTGATTGATCCTCCTAAGGTAATAAAAAATAAAGAAAAAAGTGATAAAGTCGAAGGAGTAGTTGATAAAATTCTTGAGTTATAATTGGGGGCTATAATCACTGTGTGCCCAAGTCATGTTAATCCATTTTTTCTGAGTCTACTTATTGATGGGAAGTTGTTAAAGAACTACATGATTGATTCAGGGGCCTCAAATAATATGACTCTAGTGAAAATTATGGAGGAAATGGGTTTGAAGATTGATAGTGCTTATGGAAAATGTTATTCCATGGAATCAAAGAGAAGTACCTATCATAGGAGTGATTAACAGAGTCCCATATAAGCTTTCAACATTCCTTGAGAAGGAATTGTACATGAGTATCATAGTGGTGGATATCCCACAAAATTTTGGGATGTTGCTATCAAGATAGTGGAATTATACATGAGGCTTTGTTGCTTGGTTTGAAACTAACATCAAAGCATGGTATTAAGATGTTAAATGTGTTTGGAGATTCTGAATTAGTGGTTTCCCAAGTTAGATCCAAATTTGTTTCCAAAAATAAAAGGATTAAGAAATATAGGAATGTAGTTTGGGATACCATTGAGGTTTTTGATGCTTCTAACATAGACTGGATTGAAAGGGGAATGAATTTCAGGGAAGATTTGTTAGCCAATATTGCTATTAGATTAGATGATATCACTTTTGATGGCATCTCAAAAATAGAGGTGCAAACTTGGCCTGCAGTGCCTGACAATGTTTGTAACTGGCAAGTATTTAATGATGACACTGATATTTTGATTATTTTTCACTACATTGATCAATATGAAAGCCAATAAATAAACTTTGGTTAATTGGTGGTAGAAGTGGATGGTAAAGAAACACTATTTGGGAATGAAGCGATTCAATTGTAAACCAAAAAACTTAAAAAAGGATTGGTTGCATTGGAGAGGGTCTTTGATGGCCCTGATAAAGAAAATTCTAAGCAAACATCTTCCCACAAGGAAGATATGGAAGAAATTAACCTTGGAACAGAGAGTTCGCCCAAGAAGGTTCACATAGGGAAGAAGATGAAACCTCATGTTAGAACCATGTTGATTACCCTGTTAAGGAAGTATAGACATGTGTTTTCCTGGTCATATGATGACTTGTTGGTTTACAGGGAAGACATATTTCAACATGAGATAAATTTGAAGCTTGATGTGAAACCTTTTAGGAAAAATTAGAGGCTAGTAAATCTTGCATTACATCCAAAATGCAAGAAGAAATCAAAAAGGGATGCTGGAATTATTAAGCCAATAAGACATTCTTTGTGGGTTTCAAATTTGGTTCCAATCAGGAAAAAGAATGGTGACCTAAGGCTTTGTGTAGATTTCAAGAATCTAAATGTACCATCCTTGAATGAAAATTATCCAATGCCTAATATGGATGCTATGTTACAAAAGGTGATAGGTTATGAATTTCTCTCAATGATGGATGGATTCTCAGGCTATAACTAGGTCATGGTGAAGGAATCTGAATAGTACAAGACTGCATTCACTACACCGTGGGGAACTTATGTATATGTGAGAATGCCATTTGGCCTAATCAATGCTAGTGCTACATTCTAGAGATCCATGGATCTGGATTTTTCTTATTTTATTGATCTATTCCTAGTTATATATCAGAATGACTTAACTATACACATCAAGAAGAAAGAAGATCATTGTTCTCACTTGGAAAAGATATTTATCAGAGATTTTGAATACAAGATTTCCCTAAATCCTAAGAAGTGTGTTTTTGGGGTTAAGGAAGGTAAATTGTTAGGACACATTGTTTCTAAAGGAGTCGATATTTATCCTAAACATGTGGAAGCCATAGAAAAATTACCACAACCTACAAATGCAAAAGGGATTCAATAATTTTTTTTGGAAAAAATAATTTTTTAAGAAGTTTTGTTTCTAACTTTGCTGAAATTGTTAGGACCATTTCCAAGATTTTAAAGAAAGGCTTAAAGATAGCATGGATAGAAGATCCTTCAAAAGCTTCTTTGGCCATAAAGCAAGCCATCAAGGAGGTTGTTGTGCTCAAATCTCTTGACTATTCCAAGCCTTTCCAACTATTTACCTTTGCTTCATTTCATATAGTGGTAGGGATATTGTTACAAAAGAATAGTGAAGTTTTTGAACAACCCATATCCTTCTTTAGTAAATATTTATAGGTTGTTGAACTTAAATATGACATGATAGAAATGCAGCCCTATGCATTGGTCAAGGATGTTAAATTTTTTAGATCATATCTGATTGGAGCAACAATTGTACATTATGTTCCAAGTGCAACAGTTAAAGAAATTTTTATTCAACAAGAGACCATAGGTCAAAAATGCAAGTGGATCAATAGGATTGAAGAGTTCAATATTGATATCTAGATTACAAAGCTGGTAAGATGTCAAGGTCTTGCTAAGTTAATGGCTAAGACCAAATTAGAAGCTAATCATATAAATCAAGTTGAACATGAAAATTTTGTACCCATATGTGACATGCAGACCTATGGATGGTACAAAAGAATTGTGGTCTACCTACATACTATGCAATTCCCTAAAGGCATGCCCAAAAATGAAAGAAGAACCCTCAAGTTTTAGGCTATCAAATAAATTATTATTGATGGTGAACTCTGGTGGAGAAGCCTAGAAGGTGTGTTACTTAAATGTGTGGATAGAGATTAGGTAGAAGAACTTTTAATTGAAATGCACAAAGGGGCATTTGGAGGTCACTACATTGTAAAAACATCTGCTTCCAAAATATTGAGAGTAGGATTCTAGTGGCCAACTATGTTTAAAGATGCTCACAGATTTGTTAAGAAATTTAATGCATGCTAGAGGTTCATTGGTAAATTAAAGTTCTCATGTAATCTACCTCTTAGGCCAATCTTAGTTCAAGCTCCTTTTCAACAATGGGGCATTCATTTTATTGGTGAGATGTTAGAAAATTCAAGTTGAGGACATTCCTAGATCCTTGTTACAACAGATTACTTTACAAAGTGGGTAGAAAAAATTCCCACAAAGAGAGCAACAAGTAAAGTGGTAATTTATTTTTTGATGACTAATATACTGATTAGATTAAGAGTCCTAGAAAGAATCATTTCTAAAAATTCCATGTGCTTCAAAACTGGTGAATTTACTAACTTTTGCAATAAGCATGGTGTATGTATCTCCTACTTGTCTCCCTATCAACCTCAAGGAAATGGACGAGCAAAATCTAACAAAAAGAATTTGATGAAAATCATCAAACGGATGATTGGGAAGAATAAGAAAGAATGGGATTCAAAATTATAGCTTGCATTGTGGGGAAATAGGACTGCAGCCAAGGTCATTGGGAAATCACAATTTAACCTTGTATATGGGATAGAAACAAGGATACCTCATAATAACTTGTTAAAGATGTATAGGTTTGTTCAAGAGTATGATATTTTCATATGTGATAAGATGAAGTATAGGATGGAGGAGCTAATTGAGCTTGATGAAACTAGAAGAGAATCTCATAAAAGAAATGAGAAGTTACAACTCCAATTCAAACACCTGTTTGATAAGAAGTCATGAAATCTAAGTATTGATGTGTGAATTATAAAGCAATCTCATGGAGGTCATGGCTATTTGGAATTAAAATTACCTTATCATTCAATTTGTTGTGTTTTGAATCCTCACCCAAAGATATGGTACTGATCTTAGTTGTTGTGTGTATTTCCCATGGTTCTAGTTTTCTAATTTGAGAACAACATTCATAAATAATATTTTAATCGATCTACCTTTATTGAGGTTTGTGTTGTGTGAATTCTCAGCTTTAGGTGTTTGATCTTTCCAAATAATTTCCAGTTTCTTCAAAGATTTCATCTACTTAGCATTTGATTGAGAATGTATCTGTTAATTGTGCAATGTGCAGTATAATTTTGTAGCAAGATTGTAAGATGTAAATTGTGGGATCACCCTATCAAGTTTTGCAGAGCCCAAAGTGCATGAGGGAAGTATTTTAGCTTTCTTTCACTCATTGGCCAATCGTCCCATAAGTATTCGAGAATTGAATTTGGAAAATTCATAGAAGTTTATTGGGATCTGCTTGGTTTTAAAAAAATAAACCAATATATTGGCGACTCTACTAGGGATATGTCTAATTAAAGTTTTTTATCCAAAAATTATTGTCTATAATCACTATGAATTATAGTGATGTTTATTCATAGAGTCGGTCTATTTGAAGTTTCTTTTCACTATTGCTTCAGTTTGTTTTAAATTTTCTCACCAATTTTTTTTCTATAAATTCATTGCTCAAAGTTCAATTAAAAGAACTTTGCATTTGTCAAAGCTTGTCCAAGTCTGTAAGGATCTTTCAAAATTTCTACAAATTGTAACAAAATTGCTACAAATTTGTCCCAATAGATTTGGGTGGTGACTCAAAAATCTTTTCACTAGTGTGTGCCAATATTTGAAGATATCAAAGAAGTAAAGAAGAAGAATAGAAGAAAATTGAAGAAGTCAATAAAATAAAAGAATCTTCAAGCACAAATGTGAGGGACCCATGGTCACATGAAGAAACATCCAAAGCAAAAATTGGAAGGAGAATTGCCCAAGAATACTCATGGAAAATGGGTAAAATCAAAAGATATAGAAAAAATTAAGTCTACCCCTCATCCTACTCCTGAACATGAACATTCAAGTTCTTGTTCTAAATTGTAAAGAAACTTGTTAGAGTTTAGTGATAGTACTTCTACTAAAAGAGGAGAAGTTATAATGAAAAATGTTTTGAGTGAGAAACGTTCAAGACAAGCTTTAACAACTAAACAAAGAAGAGAGATGGAAATGATCCAAAAAGATAATGTAATTTCCAATCATGCTAGGGCTGCAAGGTGTTCGGCTACAACCTCTATCACAAATACTCCTCTTCCTCAAAACTTGTTGACTAGTTTTGATGATTATGCCTATAAACATACCCATGAAAATACTCCTGGTCATGCTGAAATTGTAGTGACATATGATGTTGATACCACTTTACCAGGAGAGGAAGAAGTTTCTAATGAAATGCAAAAACTTAGAGAAAGATTAATAATATGTGATGAAAATAGAAAGAAAAGGGATGAAGAGAAAGAAAAGAGGATAAGAAAATTCATTATTGAGAGAGATATGTTGCAAAGAAAAGTTGAGAAAATGGAGGAACTAGAAAGGTTAGAAACTAAATCTACCCAAAAACTAGTCCTACTATTAAAGAAATTGTAACAAGGGATCCTATAGTTCCCTCATCTAATAATGTTTGTGTAAATTCACTGACCAATCTTACTATAAAGGCTTCCATTCAAGTTAATCCTCCCCTTAATAATACAAATGTTGCTTCCCAAAATTTTCATAAGGGAAATAAAACTATTGGGGGAATAAAGATAAATGAGGGAGGTTCTTCTAAGAAGGACACACCAATGAATGATTCTATCTCACTAGCTAATAAGTTAATAAAAGAAAATGAGGAGTTGAAGAAGAAAATACAAGAGATGGAACTACTAGCTATGAACACAAAAATGAAAAAGAAACTAGGATTCTTAGAATCTACCATTAAGAACTCTGCTCCTAAAACTCAAATTCCCTAAGCCCATAAATCACCTTCAAATTCTCATGAAAATCCATGATCTAGTGTAAATCATTCCAATTCATCTTCACAGCCAAATAATAGGGCTAGGACAAACCAAAAATATGATCCATATTATTCCCAACCAAGAAGGAATGAAAACAATTATGATTGGAGAAGGGATCATGACAACCAAGATGAACATGAGGGACCCTTTGGAAGAAGACTATTGTATACTGACCGATATAGGAAATTGTGTTCAATACAATTCTTGGGTATCCAAACCCTATTCCTGATAATGCAAGAAAAATTTTGTCTAAATTCACTGGTATTAATGCTCTCAGTGGTGAAGATCATCTAAAATCTTTTCAAAGTTTTATTGAGGACTTTGAGCTTTGGGATGATGATGTTGCAATGAAATACTTTATGCAATCATTGAACAAAGATGCTAGAGATTGGTATAGGAGCTTTCCTTATGCAAGAATTGATTCAAAAGATGATTTCTATATAATTTTTCAGAGAACAATATGGAGACCAAACTGATCCTAGGTTTAGGTTAAATGATTTTAACAATATCACAAAGGGGCATAATGAAATGTCAACTCAATTTAATGCAAGGCTCCAAAAGGCCATGAATAAAGTCCCTTGCTATTTAAGGCCTAATGAAAATGAATTCCTAGAAGTATACTGTAATGCATATGACTCAAAGATGTGTTACTTGCTTAGAGACAAAAATCCATAGAATCTGAGAGAAGCTTAAAGGATGGTATTTTATATAGAGAACATCAGGAGAGCATAAAGCAAGGTAGGAAGGAGAGCTGACCCTAAACCCTTGAAAAATCCTAGAGTTCAAAATGAGAAAGATGGTAAAGATGTAGTTCCTAAGGAGAAATTGAACCAAGTGCTTAGTTTGTTGCAAAAGGTAGCAAAGAATGATAAACCTCATTTCCAAAGAAATGAAAAGCCACTGAGGTTACAAGATTACCCTTATCACACTAACTGGAACAATTGAAAGCTAGTTCATAACAACCAAATAAATGTTCAAGCACAAGGTACACCTAACCCATTGCAGAAAATTCTAAAAATGTCAATAAAGATCTACCATGGTACATGGTATGTAAATTTCCTTGTACACCAAAAAAATGTGCTATGGAAAGATCAAGAGGAAATAGTAAATGTACTAATGACTGCATTAGATTTTCCCTATGATGATTATTCTTCTAACGATAAGCCCTGTAGAGGTGATGTTGATATGCAAAGACACAGAGTAGATGTACATCATTAGCAAGTTTTCTTAGATGAAAAGGGAGACAATGATTGTCATGTTTATAATCTTGAATTGGATAATTTCTATCTGAGAGGACCCTCAAATGAAGAAATTGAAAATATGATAGCTACATTGGCTAATTGAGCAATGAGTAATTATCATTTGAGAAATAGAGTTGTGAATAGTGATCAAGGTAAGCCAGTCAACATGCTCATTAAAGAGAAGAAGGTGGATGACAAAGAGTTCAAGACAAAAACTAAGAAAGATTTGGTAAAACCCAAGGACAACAAAGGATCCAAAAATTGGGTTAAAAAGGGCGATAATGCCAAGATATATGGTGAAGCTGCTTCCTCATCTAGAAAGGGTAAAGAGTAGGATTGTAGTGCTAAAAAGAGTGAGAAACAAACTGATAAAATGATTGTTAAGGAAGTAGTTTTTCCTGAGTTACCAAAGTATACTCCTATGGATATGTTTTAAGTGTTGTCTTAGGTTAAGGTTATAGTCCCACTTTTAGAAATCATGAGGATTGATGAACAAAAAAATAAAATGGTTGTGCTCATTAAAAACATAGCTACAACCTCTACTAACAAATTGGTGATTGATCCTCCTAAAGTAATCATAAATCAAGAAAAAAGTGATAAATTCAAAGGAGTAGTTAGTAAAAATTCCAAGTTATACTTGGGGGCTATCATCACTACATGCCCAAGTCATGTTAATCCATTTTTTATTTTAATTATTGATGGGAAGTTGTTAAATAACTGCATGATTGATTCAAGGGCCTCAAACAATGTGATGCCAGTGAAAATTATGGAGGAAATTTGTTTGAATATTGACAGTGCTTATGGAAAAGGTTATGCCATGGAATCGAGAGAAGTACATGTCATAGGAGTGATTAATAGAGTCCCATATAAGCTTGTAGCATTCCCTAAGAAGGAATTTTACATGAGTATCATAGTGGTGTATATCCCACCAAACTATGGGATGTTACTATCAAGACAATGGAGTGTGTCCAGGGTGGAAGCATTCAATGTTTTTTATCTTTTGCTACCTTTTCCATTAACCGAAATGATATAAAATTTTCTATAGAACCAAGAGCCTGTCATATGATTGAATATCTAGGAGAGCTAGAAGAACTAGTGATAATCAACTTTGTGGATACTAGTTTGGACACTTTTGGGGTTGAAGAATTGAAACAAGAGGAAGACGTTAGACCTACACCAATTGATAGAGAAGTCCTAGATGAACCAAAAGGAGACACTCTCTGGACTATGTACTTTGATGCAGTTTGTTCCAAGGAAGGCTCAGGTGTAGAGTTGTCCTCATTTATCCACAAAGAAAAACATTTAAGTACTCTTTCTTGTTGAAATTTTCTTGCACAAATAATGTAGTCGAATATGAGGCTTTGTTGCTTGGTCTGAAACTAGCCTCAAAGCATGGTATTAAGATGTTAAAAGTGTTGGGGGATTATGAATTAGTGGTTTCCCAAGTTAGATCCAAATTTGTTTCCAAAAATAAAAGGCTTAAGCAATATAGGAATCCAGTTTGGGATACCATTGAGGTTTTTGTTGCTTTAACATAGACTAGATAGAAAGGGGAATGAATGTCAGGGAAGATTTTTTATCCAGTATTGTTGTTAGATTAGATGATGCCAATTTTGATGGAATCTAAAAAATAGAGGTGAAAACTCGGCTTGTAGTGCCTGACAATATTAGCAACTGGAAAGTATTTAATGATGACAGTAATATTTTCAAAATTTTGCACTACATTGATCAATATGAAAGCCAAGAAATCGAATTTGGTTCATTGGTGGTATAAGTGGATGGTAAAGAAACACTATTTTGGAATGAAGTGATTCAATTGAAAACCAACAAGCTTCCCAAAGGATTGGTTGCATTGGAGAGGGTCTTTGATAGCCCTGATAAAGGAAATGCTAAGAAAACATCTTCCCACAAGAAAGATTTGGATGAAATTAACCTTGGAACCAAGAATTGCCCCAAGAAGGTTTACATAGGGAAGAAGATGAAACCTCATGTTAGAACTATGTTGATTTCCCTACTAAGGAAGTATAGACATGTGCTTTCCTGGTCATATGATGACCTGAAGGCTTACAGGGAAGAAGATGAAACCTCATGTTAGAACTATGTTGATTTCCCTACTAAGGAAGTATAGACATGTGCTTTCCTGGTCATATGATGACCTGAAGGCTTACAGGGAAGACCTTTTTTAGCATGAGATACCTTTGAAGCCTCATGTGAAACCTTATAGGAAAAAGCAGAGGCCAATAAATCCCACATTACAACCAAAAATGCAAGAAGAACTCATGTTGTTAAGGGACGTTGGAATTATTAAGCCAATAAGACATTCTTCATGGGTTTCAAATTTGGTTCCAGTAAGGAAAAATAATGGTCACCTAAGGCTTTGTGTAGATTTCAAGAATCTAAATGCATCATCATTGAAAGAAAATTATCCACTGCCTAATATGGAGTCTATGTTACAAAAGGTGAAAAGTTGTGAATTACTCTCAATGATGGATGGGTTGTTAGGCTATAACTAGGTCATGGTGAAGTAATCCAAATAGTACAAGACTGTATTCACTACATCGTGGGGAATTTATGTATATGTGAGAATGCCATTTGGCCTAATCAATGTTGGTGCTACATTCCAGAGAGCCATGGATATGGATTTTGCTAATTTTATTGATCTATTCTTAGCTATACATTAGGATGAATTGATTGCACATAGAAAGAAGGAAGGAGATCATTGTTCTCACTTGGAAATGATATTTATCAGAGCTTTGGATTATGGGATTTCCCTAAATCTTAAGTCTAAGTGTGTTTTTGGGGTTAAGGAAGGTAAACTGTTAGGACACATTATTTCTAAAGGAGTTAGGATTGATCTTGAACATGTAGTAGCCATATAAAAAATCCCACAACCTAGAAATCCAAAATGGATCCAATCATTTTTGGGAAAATTAATTTTTAAGAAGGTCTGTTATTAACTTTGCTAAAATTGTTAGGCCCATTTCCAAGATGTTAAAGAAAGGTGAAAAGATAGAATTATGCAATACCTATAGACTATGCAATGCTTTGAAGGCATGCCCAACAATAAAAGAAATCTAAAGTTGGAGGCTATCAAATACATTATTATTGATGGTGAATTCTAGTGGAGAAGCCTAGAAGGTGTGTTACTTAGATGTGTGGATGGAGATTAGGTAGAATAACTTTTAATTGAAATGCACAAAGGGGCATGTGGAGGTCACTACATGGTAAAATCAACTGCTGTAAAATACTTCATGCAAGATTCTGGTAGCCAACTATGTTTAAAGATGCTCACATGTTTTTTTAAGAAATGTGATGCATGCTAGAGGTTCACTCGTAAATTAAAGTTCTTAGGTAATTTTCCTCTTAGACCAATCTCAGTCCAGGCTCCTTTTCAACAATGGGGAATTGATTTTATTGGTGATATGTCAAAAAAGTGAAGTGGAGGACATTGGTGGATCCTTGTTGCAACATATTAAGTTACAAAATTGGCAGAAGCAATTCCCACAAGGAGAGAAACAAGTAAAGTGGTAATTCATTTTTTGATGAATAATATATTGATTATATTTAGAGTCTCAGAAAGAATCATTTTTGACAATGTCATGTACTTCAAAACCAAGGAATTTACTAAATTTTTCAATAAGCATGGTATTTGTATCTCTTACTCATCTCCCTATCACCCTCAACGAAATTGACAAGAAAAATACAACAAAAAGGGTTTGATAAAAATCATCAAATAGATGATTGAGAAGAATAAGAAAGCATGAGATTCAAAATTGTAGCTTGCATTGTGGGAAAATAGGACTACAATCAAGGTCATTGGGAAATCATAATTTAACCTTATATATGGGATAGAAGCAAGGATAACTCATAACAACTTGGTAAATATGTACAAGTTTGTTCAAGAGTATGATACTGACATAAGTGATGAGATTCAACATAGGATGGGGGAGCTAATTGAGCTAGATGAAACTAGAAGAGAAGCTCATAAAAGAAATGAGAAGCTGCAACTCCAAGTCAACACTTGTATGATAAGAAGTTATAGAATATGAGTATTGATGTGTGAATTGTAAATAAATCTCATAGGGGCCACGACTGTTTGGAATTAAAATTACCTTATAGTTCAATTTGTTGTGTTTTCACTCGTGCAAAGATATGGAACTGATCTTATTTTTTGTGTGCATTTCCCATGGTTCTAGTTTTCTAATTTGAGAACAACATTCATAAATAATCTTTTAATCGATCTACCTTTATTGAGGTTTTGTGTTGTGTGAATTCTCAGCTTTAGGTGTTTGATCTTACCAAGGAATTACCAGTTTTTCAAAGATTTCATTTACTTAGCATTTAATTGAGAATGTATCTATTAATTATGTAATGTGTGGTTTAATTGTGTAGCAATATTGTAGGATGTACATTGTGGGATCACCCTCCTAGGTTTTGTAGAGCCCGAAGTGTAGGAGGGAAGTAGTTTAGGTTCCTCTTGTTCATTGACCAATTGTCCCATAAGTATTAGAGAATTTAATTTGGAAAATTCATAGATTCTTATTGGGATCTGCTTGGTTCTTTAAAAATAAACCAATAGACACATGGAGTGATCCTAACCTATTGCTAAGAGTTCTCCATTGCTAATGTGTTTTGGTTATTTCCAAATGAATCAGTGATGGGTGATAGAACTACTATTCCTTGCACCCATCACACCTATGGACATTGTGGTTGCAAATGAAGTTTTAAAACATGTATCAATGATGAGCGATGGAATATTCCTCTCATCGTTGTACCTTAGTGTGTTGTGAATTCACTAGAAGAGGCATGAACCAATGTGGTGATGCGAGATGGTTGTCATACAAAAGGTGTCTAAGGTAAATAAGAGGCAACATGGAAATATACAGTGGGCATCGTTAAAAATAAATAAAGGCATGAGGGTGAATGAGAGCCATTTATTAAATTTTGAAACTAAAAAGATCAATGGACATATCTCAAACTTTTGTGGTTGGTTTTTAGCTTTCTTGCATGAGTTTTCTCTTGAACATTAATGGTGGAAACACTCTAGTCACTCGATATAATGAGGCTTTCCAATAGTTTTCTTTCCTAATTATAGTAGTGGAGAGCTGAGAAGTTGGTCTTGTACTAGATAGGAAGGTGTGAAGATCTTGTGCGAGTAGTTGTAGAGAAATTGAAGACATTTTTACAGGTAAGTTGGTATCCACACCTTTATGTGTTCACTGTGCATGGGTTAGCTCCTTTTTCATAAACTCTAAAAGGTTTTTTAGGCTTTGGATGCCTAGGATTTATAGGGGTTTAGTTTTCTATAATTTAAACTTGGGTTGGTAGGAATTGTTCATTGTCTGGGTGGGTTTTTGTTCTGCTAGCTTTGTTTCTGAGAGCATAAACTAGTAAGACTTTTCTGTAAGTGAAATTTTATAAACCCTAGGCCCATCATACTATGAAAATGAGTGAGCCCAGTGAGTCCTCTACTAAACTTGAAATAAAACTCAAACAGAGGAGGGTCAGGGAGCCTAAAACCCAGGATGACACACCCATAATTAAGCTAAACATATCTAATAATTCTACAAAGCAAAAGTAAGTGAAGAAATATCTCTCCATATTCATGGGGGGTGAAGCTAAGAAGACTTACAACTTGAGAATTAGAGTGGTTATTTGCAACTAGGGTGAGCCTAGTGGTGTGTTCCTGAAAGAACAAAGTGTGAGAAAGTAGAAAACTAAGTCAAGGGAATTGACCAAGTCTTAGGAGAAAAAGAAGAAGGGTAAGTATCACAAGGCTTATGATTCTTATATGGAGGAACCTAATGTTGCCATGGAAGATGAGGTAGAATATGATCAAGAATATGCCCAATATCTTCTTACACTTGTAGGTCTAGAATAATTTGATGATGATGAGATGAATTCTCTAGTTTCAACAAAATCATCAGGGTGACATGAATACTCTTATTCTGAAGATGATGAACCATTGTAGAAATAGATTCCCTATTTGTATTTTTTGTCAAATGTGATTGAAATTGTAGTTTGGCCCAAAGCTTGTTGCTCCCATGTTTCTATAAATGGTAATTCAAGTCTGATTATAGAGGGTTTGTGTGTCTTTTGTTGGGTCTTTTGTTTGAGAAAGTTCATACTCATATAATATCAATTTTTTAAAATAAAACACAGATGAATAAAATAGTATTGAGTCTTAGGTATGTGTTTTACTTTGTAATAGGCTAAATGGTTTCACAATAGAAATAATGTATGAATGAGAATTGTAAATTCTAGAACAAATTCTCTCTTATGTATTTTGTCTCCAAAATTATGAATAGGATGATCAAGCATATTTTATTTGTCTTCAATCATTTTGGTTGAATGTATGGTTCCATTTCTACTTTAGTTCAAAGAATTGATTAAATGCTTTAATTAAATCATAGGTTTGTGAGATGGAATTTGAGGATTCTTAAGTAGTTTCTATTTTTGGATATAATGATTTGTGTATTGCAAAGAAATGCACCAATAGCCTTTAAATTCTAAGTCCAATTGCTAATGTATGAAATTTTGTTACAAATAGGAGTTAGTTACCCATGGATAAAACAATGGTATATTAGTTTGGTCATCCTAGATGAAAATGAGCTAGCATGCTCCTAACGAAGATACAAATCTAAATGAAAAATCACTTATACACCATAAATCATTGTAAAGTGGTATGAAGTACCACTCATTCCTTGCTTTAGGAAACAATTCATTGAAGGGTCAACCAAATACATAATGAATTTTATATACTTGCATATGGTCATAATTTATCTATTTTTTTCAATGTTCATGATAAAATGGCACAAGAGTATCATATAAACATTATCAAGATCAACCTCCTAGGTTTCATAAAGCCTGAAGTGTAGAAGTAAAGGCCTAGAAATCCTTTACTTGTTCATTGGAAAATCCTTACCATTATTTACCATTGAATTGTGGTGGATTAACAGATGATGGCTAAGATTAAGTTTGGTTCTCAAAAATAACTAACAGATCCAATAGTGATCGCTACATTTTTATGAATCACGATAATGCAAGATGGAGGCATATGTAAAACAATGATATTTGATGGATAAAAATGATTCAAGGAAGGTGATTAGACAGTGATCATTGCATTTCTTCACATCGTGGAAATGAATTTGGATGTCTTGAGTGAAGTAGCAATGCATGATGATTATGAAGGATAAGATCGACGAAGGAGGTTTAAAGACCATTTATCAAATGGTCACATTTTAAAGTTGCAATGATGAATGATGGACATTAGATTGTGGTGTGAATGAAGGAGATCAATGGTTCATATTTAAAAGTGAATATCAATAATAACCAATTATATATAAAAATGGTTTTGCTTGTGAACTAAAATGGAGGTAAGAATTTAATGATCTACCTGCATCAACAAAAGATGTAATGAGATTTGATGCATAAAGTAGTGGCACAGATGGCTAGAAAAGTAAGGATTGAGATCAGATCAAATGATCAGAAGATTGAATTAAATGCATATCCAATCTTAGGGTTTGATAGAAAAAATGAAGGAAAATTATCTAAACCAGTATTAATGTTGTGGAGCTCGATGTTGGAGTATGACAGTGGAGAAGATATCCTAAACCCAAAATAGAATATATAGAGGCAGTAGAGAATCCTGAGATGATCATCAGTTAGCTCTACATAAAACACATGAGAATATGGTAGAGGAGTGGTAATAAAGATAAGTGTGTAGAGAAGTTAGTGTACATTGTAGAAGAGATTATGAGCTCCAGAAGCAAATAGAGAAATCATTGAAGAGAGAAAGAGAGAGAGAGAGGGAGAGATGTAGAATTTTTATAATGGTGCAATGAGACAAATCATGAATGCACTAAAGAAGAAGAAGAATAATAATAACAAAGATAAAATAGTTGGGTGCAGGTCAAAGAAGAGAGTTGCAGTGGTAGCAACCCATAGTTGAGTAGTTGCAGAGTAAGCTATTACATTGATTTGAGATCCATAGGAACAAATTGTAATCATCTTTTATGTTGTAAATATGATAGGTTGATGCAATTCAATAACTGAGTTGGTGCTCAATTCAGGGAATTGGAGTCTCCTTAGGGTTGGTTCCCTTAAGCCTTTGTAATAGAAAGTATATTTGTGAGGATGGATTAGGAAAATAGCTCGTAGCATCATTTTCTCACTGTGGTTTTTCCATCTTAGGTTTTCCACGTATATTGTGTGTTATGTGATGCTTCATTGTGTGCTTGTTTACATTTTATAATTTATATTTCAATTGGCAAAAAAAGTGTCTTAGATGCCAGTTTGCTCAAAATTTTAAAGGGTTAAAATTTTAGTATCCATTGACTCACCCCCCCTCTCAGTAGATTGTTGTGTTTTGACAATTGGTATCAGAGCCCTAGGTTCCCTAGGAGAAGCTTAATTAGCTTGAGTAGGTCCTTGGATTTGTGAACACAATGACCAGTCAAGAAATTTTCTCTACGAAAAAGCCTCCTAGGTTCAATGGAACAAATTATACTTTTGGGAGTTTATTGATGAAGAGATACTTAGGATCTTTAGGGTTTGTTATGTGGATGTCCATTGTGAATGATTACACACCACCATCCAAACCTCCTATTGATACTACTAGAAAAAGAGATTATGATAAAATGAAAAGGAATGGTTTTCCATTACAGACAACTTATCTAGATCTATGCATTAGCAAAGTTATGTATTGTAAAACTATACAAGAAATTTTGGATACATTGAATAATATCTATGAAGGAGATGACAAGGTAAAATTGGCCAAGATTCATGTACTGAGGGCCAGATTTGAAGGTCTAAAGATGACCGAAGAAGAGAATATTACAAACTATCTTTAGAGGGTTAATGATATAGTGAACTCGATTAGAGGATATGGAGAGGAAGTAAAAAAAGAGGTCATCTTTCTTAATGTTCTTAGGTCTATGACATACAATTATGACTCTAAGATCTCAACAAAAGAGAAAGGAATAGAAATAGAAAAACTCACTCTTAATGAGTTGCATGGTATAGTCATCGTTTATGAGATGAGTATGTGAGATGGAGAGCCATCCAAAAAAGAAGTTTCTTTCAAGGTTGTCAAAAAAGCAAAGGATGAAGCACCTAAGAAAGATAAAGATGAAACCACCACATCTAAACAAGGAGATATTGATGAGGAAGAATTAAACTTCATTAGAAGATTAAGGAGAGGATCTAGAAACTACAAAGGTAAGTTACCTTTCAAATTATTTGTTTGTGGTAAAGTAGGATATTCTGCTTCTAAATGCCCCTACAAGAAGCTAATATTGAACAAGAAGAAGATCACAAGATAGAGAAAACCTATTATCCTAAAATGAGGAGTTTCAAAAGAAGAAGAAAGTCCTATACATTCAAGAAATAAGTGACTCATCTAATGCTAATGATAGTTTAGATGATGATTTTTCCATGTTCTTGTGATGGAAGAAGAAAATGAAGAATTTCTTCTCATGGATCAAGACCTAGTGAAGCAGAAGCATGGTATGGGTAAGCATCTATTAGTGTAATTAATATTTAATTACACTTTGCATAAGTTTACTTAGGCTTTATTTAATTCCTAAGTTATAGGTTCTTATCTTTATCTTATTGAGCTATCTTGTTGCTCAAGATAAGATTAGGGTTATGCATATCTTGCTTTTATAAAGAAAATCATTATCTTGTAATTATTGAATTCTCGAATAATAATTATTTGCACATCTTCTTGCAAATCTCTACTTTTTTTGTTTTTCTCTTCTATGGAAGGTCTTTTCTGGTTTGCAAATCTGATCTTGGTTTCTAACAGGGTATCAGAGCCTTGATTTGCAGCCCCTTCTCAGATTTCTAGTGAGATTCATTGCAGAGTCATTCGAGATTCCTCGAAGGTTTCATACCTTGAATTTGTCTCTCTATTTGGGTGCTCTTGCATGGTTATTTTCAGCACACGTTGGAGGAAATCCGAGCTCATTTTCAAGTCCAGGACTATCGAAAAAGTCAAGATCTACTTTTGTTTCGCCTAAATTCGACATTTTATGCTAGAGTTATGAGGGTTTGAAGATTTTCTAGATCTGAGAGTTGCAAAGCTTCTGGTGCATTTTCAGGTAGATTGGACCTCGCCATCAGATCCAGAGCATCTGAGAGACGAAAATCGACCTATAGTATGCCTATATTTGGCATCAGCTATTTGTGAGGCAATTTTTTTTTCCTGTATGGCCTCTATACCGCCCCTGAGCACACATTTCAAAAAAAATATTCAGGTTTTCGTGCATGAAAAAAAATCTATTGTGTTTTTTTTGAAAAATCAAAATTTTGCTTTAAAAAAAATATAGAAAGCAAAAGTTTTTTAAAAATATATATATAGAAAGGGGGGCAAATTTTTTAATTTTGTAGGGGCATTTATGAGGGTGGTACCCGCAGGTACCTGCACATGCAGGCCTGTGGGCCACACCCTCCAACCCGCCGGCGTTTTCTACCGATCGGCGGCATTGTTTCCCAGCAGTGTTTGGTGTCTCCGGCGATTCTTCTTCCCTCACTGGCAGCAGCTCCCTCAAACCGATGGCGGCTCCCTCAAACAGCCAGCGGCGTCCATTTTCAAACCGGTCGGCCTTTCTTACTCCGGCGGGCTTCCACAAAATAGTAGTGTCCATTTTAAACTGGCCAGCCTTCAACCAATCCGGCAGACTTTGCAAACATTCGGCAGCAACAGAACCCCAGGGATTATTCCCTGTCTATTAGAATATTCTGGCAGGATTTTGTGCAGGGAATCTTGGAGATTCCATGAGAATATTCCCGGGCCGAAGCATATTCCTGACGGCCGTCAAATTTTTTACAGGGGGGCCCATTTTTTGCTGCGACGGCCAGATGGCCATCAAATTTAACACAGTGAAGTGCTGATGTCAGCGTGACATCATCCGGCCATACGACCCTCTTTGCCCCTCCTAGCCCTGATTTTTCCTAAAGGAGTAATTGTTTTCTTTTGGTCATAACTTGGGCATACGGTATCAAAATCGGGCAAACGAGATATCGCCAGGAATTTGGTTCCAAGCACTTTCCAATGGTACTATTTAGTTTTTATTAGTTTTCTATTTACCTGCATGTATTTCTGTTTGAAGTCAGATGTTCTTTTTGGGCTTTCAAGCTCATAACTTTTTGCCACGATCTTCATTTTTCGTTTTCTTTGAGGCATTGGAAAGGTATTGAGGAGCTCTATCTTGCTGTCCATGCACTTTTTTTTGTATCTTTCCCAAGTTTATTTTTATTCCAGATTTGTCTCGATGGGTCTTTTGGAGATTACTTGGATGTTTTGGCAGTTGGAAAAGTGAAACCTGAATATTTGCACTTCATTTCAGTACCACTTCATCATATTTTATGTTTATGCATGTTTAACACTCTCCTTTTACAATCATTGGGTTATTGTAATAAATGAACTGAGATGAAGTTCCATCAGGGGGGTTTCTTGCATAATAATCTGATTAGAGTGTGCATGCACTTTGATCTCCATATCCATTTTGATTTGTTGGAAGCTCGTATGGGTTATTTGGTTTCCTAGTTTCTTTTGGCCCCTTTTTTGCTATAGCTTGACACATATCGGATTCATCGGTTCACACTTTAGTTGAGAGATTATGTTTCTTGATCCTCATTGGTTCAAATTCTTCTCAATTTGAGGGCCTTGTTTTTATGGTTATTGTTCCAGAGTCTTTCATGGTACTCCTTCCCATGGAAGAGTTTCAGTCATAGTTTGGCATCAGCATCGAGATACACGGCTTCCAGATTCTATCATCATTTCATCTACTATTGCTTCATAGATTCCAGGGTTGTTCCAATTTGTGAGTTTTCTAGTGTTCCGTGGCATCGTGTCTGCTGTCACATTATCATGATTCCAGTTTTGGTTTCAGTTGTAGATAGAAGTATCTTTCCTTGCTTGTCGGATTGCAGTTCTAGTGTTACTCCACAGTGTTCTTCCAGTGTTTCTTTGCAGCAGTCATCTCATTATAGGGGGGTTTTGTCCCACTGGGTTTTCCTTCTCTACCTCATCTTTGCACTTGTACATGAGTACCTGATTAGGCCTTGTTGCCGGGACTCATATTTGCATAATAATATGCTTCTCCCTAAGTTGCACTTATGGGGGGTGTTGGTGTAATTAATATTTAATTACACTTTGCATAAGTTTACTTAGGATTTATTTAATTCCTAAGTTATAGGTTCTTATCTTTATCTTATTGAGCTATCTTGTTGCTCAAGATAAGATTAGGGTTATGCATATCTTGATTTTATAAAGAAAATGATTATCTTGTAATTATTGAATTCTCGAATAATAATTATTTGCACATCTTCTTGCGAATATCTGCTTTTTCTATTTTTCTCTTCTGTGGAAGGTCTTTTCTAGTTTGCAAATCTAATCTTGGTTTCTAACAACATCTTGGTAAAGAAGAAGCTGAAATAGATCTAGAGAGATAACTTATTTCTACCTTAGAAGGTCTTGATGTTCTGAGAGATGAAGCTAAAGGAATGAAAAAGGAAAATAAGAAGCTATCTAAAGAGCTTGAGGAGTCTAACCAAATGGTATTGAGTTTGAAACTTCAAGTAGAGGAAGCCAAGAGAATGAAAGAGGTGATGAAATACAAAGTAGGATCTGAAAGAGATAGACGCATGAAGCTTGAAGCGAAAGTATTTGCTTTAAGAAAGGATTTGGATAAATCCCAACAAAAAATCAAAAAAGGGTTGAAGCTAAAAAATGGATTAGAAATTTTGGATGAGCTATTGAGCACTTAGAAGCCCTCCAACAAAGAGAAATTTGGCTTAGGGATGGAGAAAGGAAAGAGTTCCTTTGTCAATGAGTTTGTAAAAATTTATGAAAAATTTAGGGCAAAAGAAAATTCAAGCTCAAAAAGTGAAAAATCATGTAAAGAAGTTGTTGATGGAGAGGAGAATAAGTTTGTTGAGTTGAAGAAATCAGATGAAGTAAACAAGCCAGTGGAAGACAAGAAGAATAACCAATCATTCCATGATCAACAAAGGAAAAAGAAAAATGTGAAAAGGATGGATGCTGCTGGATTTACAAGGGTACATGATCAAAGGAGGCCAAGACAAAGAAGACCATCTCATCCAACTCAAGGAAATGCTATGACCAAGAATTCTTCATAATTTCATGGATATTGTTATGCATGTAATCAGTTTTTCCATAAGGCTAGAGAATGTAGAGTCATTCCTAAGGGGAGTACAAATTATGTAAGAAAAAAATCATTTTCTCCCTTAGTTGATATGAATGTAATTTGTTATAACTGCAAGAATTTTGGTCATATAGCTAGAAATTGTAGAAAAAAGTTTATAAGACCAATTTTTCAGTTTGAGAAGAACACAAGCCCCAAAATGGAAAAGAAATCTAAGGTTCCTAAGGACTTGGGGAAGAGAAGATTGAAAATAAACCTAAGAAAGTGTGGAAAGAAAAAGATCAGAGTTTCACCAAATTTATGATTGCCCAAACTAAACTACATGCAAAGAAAGAAAATTTGTGGGTAGTTGATAGTCGATGCTCCAAGCATATGGCTAGACATAAGAGAAAATTCATCAAGCTCAAAAAGTTTAAAGAAGGCTCAATAAGCCTAGGATATAATACTACAGTCAAGATTTGTGGTAAAGGAATCTTTAGCCTAGATGGAAAGAACAAGAAAAAGTATGTCCTTTATGTTGAAGGGTTAAATCATAACCTTCTAAGTGTTAGCCAGATGTGTGACAATGACTACAAAGTTAATTTTAACTCTGAAGGTTGCAAGGTAAGAAAGAATGGTAAGACAATTGCACAAGGAATTAGGACTAACAACAATCTCTACAACATTTGTGAAGTGAAAGGCCAAAACTATCTGATAAGTAAAGAAAATGAGAGTTGGTTGTGGCACAAAATATTGGGACATTCCAATTCTGACAATCTAGTCAAAATAAGTTCAAAAGGGCTAGTAAGAAATCTACCAGAAATAACCAAGACTGCAAATACTACCTGCAAAGGATACTAGCAAGGAAAGAAAACAAGGGTAAAGTTTCCAACAAAGGATTACTCAACCTCAAAAACATTGCAAATAATTCACATTAATCTGTGTGGTCTCACAAGGACAAGAGGGATGCAAGGTGAGAGGTATTTCATGCTACTAATTGATAATTTTACTATAATGGCTTGGGTAACCTTTCTAAAAGAAAAGGTTGAAGCATTTGAGAAGTTTAAGATATTCAAGAAGCTTGTTGAGATGGAAACTAGTAAGAGAATCAAGTGCTTTAGAATAGATAGAGTATGAGAATTCACATCAAGTAAATTCAATAGGTATTGTGAAGACCATGGAATCAAGAGGTAATATTCTACACCAAGAACTCCACAACAAAATGGAGTTATAGAGAGAAGAAATAGAATAGTTAAAGATATGGAAAGAGAAATTTTAAGTGAGGCGAAATTGATAGATACTTTATGGAAAGAAATAGTTCACACTACAACATACATTCAAAATAGAGCTCTTTTAAGAGAAAATAGTGGCAAGACTCCATATGAACTATGGTACGACAGACCTGCATCTATCAAGTATTTCAAAGTTTTTAGTAGAAAGTGCTACATAAAGAGAGAATATGAAAATATGGGGATATTTGATTCAAGATGTGATGAAGGAATACTTTTAGGATATTCCACCCAAAGAAAATATTACTAGTGTTATAACCATAGGTTGCACAAGATGGTGGAAAGCATCAATGTCAAAATTGATGAAGATATATAAATTAGGTCAAGCCTAGCAAAACCAACCATGAGATTGAATCAAAAGATGAAGAAGTGGTTGATGATAAATAAAATGAGGAAGAAGCAGGGTATGTGCAGGATCATCATGGAAAAAATGGGCCCTTAAGTGGAAAAAAATAAAAAAAATCAGAGTTAGGCAACTTGACATAAAAATTTGAATAAGTTATTGATATTATTTCAAAAATGTGTAAGAATAGAATCTGTAGAAAATTGAATATAGTTTCTAAACTACTAGGTTTGTTTAAAAATAAATCTATGTGGTGAAAATTTGAAATTTCAATGTAGTAGTTTAAATTTTAGGGAAAAAATAAGAAGTAAGTCTGACCACCTAACCACAATAAAATGATAATATTTTTTAATAATATTTTAGATATAAGTAGAGGACTCATGTCCCGATGTGATGCATATTTTTGTAATTTTTTCCAAGCAAATAATTAATTATGATTTTTAATTACAAATTTTAAAATATATAAAACTCGTATGTTTGACCACCTTAACTTGGTCAAAACTTCATGAAATTCAATTTTTATTTTTTAATCCTATAATATGTGAAACATAGAATGTGATGCATGTTTTGGATTAAAAAAATGTGATACCTTTTGAAAGCTATAGATGTTTTTCAATCATCCTATCAATCAGGACTTTAGTCATAATTTGAATAGAAAATGAATAATAATTAATTATTAAATTCAAAGTAAAGCATAATTTATATTGGTAGAAAGTTGATAATCTCCTTAAAAAACCCTTTTTGTTTAATCAATTTTGGATAAAAAAAAGTCATCAGCCACATACCCATCATATTGCCACTTTTTGGCCCATCATGATCCTGCACATACCCAGCATGTGAACCACAAATTGAAAGAGAACCTATGAAGTATGTGCAAAAGGATCATCCAAAAAACCTAATGATTGGTGATAAAAATGAAGGAGTTCTAACTAGGAGAAAACTTTCAAAGAATAAGGAACAAGTAAATTTTTCTCTCCTATCATAGATTGATCCAAAAGGCTTCTTTGAAGCTTGTAAGGATGAGAGTTTGATAAAGGAAATGGAGGAAGAGTTAGATTAGATTGAGAAGAATAGAACATGGGAGTTGGTTCCTATACCCCCAATTAAAAATTTCATTAGCACAAAATGGGTGTTTAGAAACAAGTTGAATGAAGTTGGAGTTGTAGTAAGAAATAAGGAAAGATTAGTGTGCAAGGGATATGCATAATTTGAAGGTATTGATTTTGAAGAAACATTTGTACTTGTAGCAATATTAGAAGCAATTAGAATGTTTCTTGAATTTTAAGTGTATAGAGGATTTAAAGTATATAAAATGGATGTTAAATTTGCATTCCTTAATTGGAACCTAGAAGAGGAAGTCTACATAGAAAAACTAGAAGGTTTTCAAATGTTAGAGGATAATGATTATGTTTGCAAATTGAGGAAAGTGTTGTATGGTCTTAAACAGGTACCTAGAGAATGGTACTCAAGGTTAGACTAATACTTGCAACAACAAGGATTCAAAAAGGGATGTGTAGACAAAAATTTGTACTTCAAATCACAAAGTGAGCATATGATTATTGTTGTTGTTTATGTAGATGACATCATTTTTGGAGGTAGCAATGATTAAATGTGTAAAATGTTTGCTACACACATGAAAGATGAATTTAATATGTAAATGTTAGGAGAGTTATCAATTTTAATTGGATTACAAATTTTTCAAGTTGATAATGGGATATTCATATCTCAAATTAAGTATGCTAAGGAGATGCTCAAGAAATTTGGCATGGAAGATAGTAGACTAGTCAATACCCACATGATAATTGGATACAAATTGAGTAAATCAAATGAATCACCAGAGGAAAATCACACTATGTATAGGTCAATGATATGAAGCTTGTTGTACTTAACTGCATCATGGCCATATATTATGCAAGCAGTATGCTTAGTGGTAAGGTTTCAAGTTGTACCAAAAGAATCTCATGTCAATGCAATGAAAACATTTTTTCAGATATGTTAAAAGCATCATTGACTATGGATTGTGGTATCCTAAGAGCAAGGATTTTTCCTTAACTACATATATAGATGTTGATTGGGAAAGAAGTGTAGCTAATAGGAAAAGCACCAGTGGTGGAGCATTCTTCTTGGGAAACAAGTTAGTCTCATGGATGAGAAAAAAAATTGGTCACTCTGTCCACTACAAAAGAAGAATATGTTGCAGCATTATCATGTTGTAGTCAAGTCCTATGGATGAAGCAGACTCTTAAGCACATCAACATGGAGTACAAAGAACCTATCTCAATTCCTTGTGATAATTCAAGTGTCATAAACATATCAAAGAATCCTGTGATGCACTCTAGAAAAAAGCACATATCCATTAAGTATCACTTCATAAAAGAGAAGGTTGTAGATAAGTAGGTCGGCGTGAAGTATGTTCCAACCAAAGTGTTGGCAAAACAAGGATAGACAACTAAGAAGGGGGGTGAATCAGTTGTCATAGAATAATAAACTTTTCAAACTTTACTTAACTTAATCTCATATCTAATGAATAAGCAATTAACCATAAGCAATTAACACATCAGAGAGACAGAGAACACCAAGCTCTTTTATGTGGAAACCATGTTAGGCGAAATACCATGGTGGATATTAGTCCACAAGATTATACCTTGTTAAAAGTATAATGAAATCAATAAAGGGGAATGCACATGCATTCAGGCACACTGCCTAGAGCTCACTACTCAATTACACAAGGGGATCACTTCCCAACAATATAGAATAGGATTAAAATCAGGAGGGTATGAACTGAGAAAATAGCTTCTCCACAAGCTTGATTACAATTCCAATTAAGCACATAAAACTCCTTCAAAAAATACTTCACACTTCACTCAATCTTCTTCAAACTCTGCTTTGTAATTGAATGATATTCACACATACACACATAAGAGAACACTCAACACCTTCCCAACACACTACACCGATGAAACAATCGCTCTTATATATCCACTACATGAGATTTCATCAATAACTTAGTCGGCCAGGAAAATAAAACATATTTTCAATGTCAGCCCAAATTTACAAATAAATTTTTAAATGTGAATCCACCAAGGTTAGCCACAACATAGTGGGGACCCAAATTAACAATTCCAACACAAAAAGACTTTAGTTAATTTCACCTTGAAGATCCACAACATGCTACCACCAACATGTCGACCAAGAACAAGGAAAACTAAACATACACAGGAAAAATTTCCGACCACAAGCACACCAATCAATGTGGATGTACCACAAGAATAGTGAATGATCTAGAAACATCCAAGAGAACAAAGAAACAATAGAGCAACATATGCAACAAATGAGATTTCTAGAATCACACAGACTTCATTCAAGAACACTAACAAAAACCATAGAAACAATGTTAGACCACAACATGATCAAATTTATACACAAACCTCTAAAACTTCCAGTAGATGATCTAGATACACTCAACAGAAAACCCTTTAGTCCACAATAGCTGAACTTCAATGTAAAGAAAAAAATTCCTTCATGACCTGCACAATTCCACAAGGAACCTAGAACAATTTTCTCAATATCCTTGACATATACAACCTTCAATACATTAGTGCTAATAGTGTTGACATCAATGACAACCACATATCAAATAAACATCCACAAAATCCAACAATCTCTCCCTTCGGAATTGATGGCAAGACATGATGTAAACAATACCATCAACCCAACATGCTTGCTTTCCCTTTGGTTCTGATTCTTCTCCTCATTTTTTCTTCGATTCTTAAAAGTATTTTTTACATTGCACTTCTCCCCCTTTGACATAAATGGCAAAGCTAACCATGACCTTTCCATATACACACTATAAACCACATATTTTCACATCTGACTACTCCCCTTGAGTAGCAGCCACAAAAACATCAATCCGGATCAGAATATAGCAATGTAGCTCACAAATTGATGCAAGTAAATGTATCTCTTAGTTCTCATTAGGAGGGGTAATTACCCCTAGCATTACACTAGGATACTCAAAAGTATCCTTCAGAAACAACTTAGTAAAGATGTTTGCAATCTATTCTTTAGTAGGCACATACTCTAATATGACTTCTTTCTCATTCACTTTCTCCCTCAAGAAATGAAACTTGATTGATATATGCTTAGTCTTAGAGTGTAGTACCAGATTCTTTGAAATATTTATTGCACTTGAATTGTCACAGTATATGGAAATAGGCTCTTCATATATCACCCTGATATCTTTCAACATTTGTTTCATCCACATTACTTGAGTACAATTTTTTACAACAATATATTTTTCTTCAGCAGTAGATAGAAAAATGGAATTCAACTTTCTACTCAACTAGGGCACCAAATTCTTCCCTAGGAAGAAAGCACCACCACTAGTACTTTTCCTATCATCTACATCACCAACCCAATCCACACTAGTATATGCACTCAGAGTAAGATCATCTTCTTTAGGATACTAAAGTCCAAAATCAACTATTCCTTTTAGATATCGGAAGATCCTCTTAACAACAGTCACATGTGATTCTTTTCGATCAGCCTGAAATCTAGCAACCATACATACAACATTCATAATATCTAGTCTAGTCTAGTTTAAATAAAGTAATCCACTGATCATTGACCTATATCTAGTTTGATTTTCCTTAGGAGAATCATCATTCTGTGTTAGCTTACATTTGATCACCATGGGAGTACCAACAAACTTTGAATCTTCCATCCCAAATTTCTTCAATAGCTCTCTCACATATTTGGACTGAGATATGAATATCACCTTGTCTAACTGAGTCACTTGTAATCCTAGAAAGAACTTCATCTCTCCAATAATACTCATCTCAAATTCATCCTTCATCTCATTAGCAAACTTCATACATAGATTGTCATCTCCTCCAATAATGATGTCATCAACAAATACTTCTATAATTAACTCTTTATCATGATCCAATTTGAAATATAAGTTTCTATCAACAATACCTTTAGTGAATCCAAGCTTCAGTAAGTATTTTTCCAATCTACCATACCAGGCTCTGGGAGCTTTCTTGAGTCCATATACAAATTTCTTCAAGTGACAAACCATATCTTCCTTGTCAATTAGTTGAAATCCATTTGAATATTCAATATATACTTCTTCTTCTAGTTCTTCATTTAGAAATGTTGACTTCACATCCATCTAATAGACTTTGTAGTTCTTGTATGCAGCATAAGCAAGAAATAATCTATCAACTTCAATTCTGGCAACAAGGGAAAAGTTTCTTCAAAATCAACACCTTCCATTTGAGAATACCCTTTACATACCAGTCTTGCTTTATTCCAGACCACTTCACCATGTGCATTCAAGTTGTTCCAAAACACCCATTTAGTACCAATCACTTTTTTTTCTTTAGGTCTGGGAACTAGTATCCATGTGTCATTCTTTTTCAATTTGTTTCAACTCTTCCTTCATAGCTTCCATCCAGTGTTCATCTTGACAAGCTTCAATGACATTTTTAGGTTCAATCTTGGAAATCAAGAAATATTCTTCTATAATCTTTCTTCTAGTTTGCACTCCTTTATTCTTATCTCCTATAATTTGGCTATCAGAATGGTTTAGATTTACATACCTTGGAGTTTTGGAATTTTCTTGAACTTTTGATTCTTTTGATCTTCCTTTTGTACTTGCACTAGTCTCTACTTCTTGACTACCTTGACTTACCAAAATGAATTGAGGTTGCTTTACCAAAACAACTAGAACATATGGAACAATTTGAAGTTGATTCTATGTCTAAACATTCTTCCTTTTGTTTGTATTGTCTTCATCAGAATCATATCCACAATATCTAGATGATTTGACAAAATTCTCATCAACTCTAACATTTGCACTCTCAACCATCTTTCTCAGCTTTCTATTATAGGATCGATAGGCCTTTCTCTTAGTAGAATAACCTAAAAATATTCCTTCATCACTTCTTGCATCAAACTTTCCTATATCATCATCTCTCTTGATATAACATTTGCTTCCAAATATCTTGAAATATTTAACAGTAGGTTTGTAACCAAACCATAACTCAAAAGGGGTCTTTCCATTAACATTTACCTGGTTTAAAGTGTAAAAATTAGTGCTTATAGCTTCACTCCAATAGCTCTAGGGCACATTTCCTTCTATCATCATTGTTCTAGTATCATCCAAGATTGTTCTATTCTTTCTTTCTGCAACTCCATTCTGTTGAGGGGTTCAGGGAGCATATAATTTTCTTCTAATTCCATGTTCTTCACAAAAAAAGTTGAACTCCCTAGAGGAGAACTCACAACCTTAGTCATATTTTAGACAGTTTATTTTCAAACCCTTCTCATTCTCTACCATAGCCTTGAAACTTTTGAACTTTTCTAGTGCTTCACTTTTTTCTCTTAGAAAGGAAACCCATATCATTCTAGAATAATCATCGATAATCAACATAAAGTACCTTTCTCTATGAATACTTTTGACTCTGGAGGGACCACATAAGTTAGTATGTAGCAGCTCCAACAAATCATTTGAATGAAACTGTTTGCTCCGGAAGGAGACTCTAGTCTATTTACCCATCTAACATCCCTTACAAATTGTGTTAGCAGGCTTCACTAAGGTAGATCTCTTACTACTTGAGTGGAACTTACCTTGACAATGTTATCAAAATTTACATGACACGGCCTCCTATGCCACAACTAGCTTTCATCTACTTGAGCAATTAAACAACTCCAAATAGCATATTCAGGTGAAAAATATTACCTTTTGTCTGTTTACCAGTAGCAATCATATTGCCAGAACTTCCACGTATCTTGCATCTTCCATCTTTGAATTGTAGATCATAGCCTTTTCCCACCATTTGTCCAACACTCAAAATATTGTACTTCAATCCTTCAACATAAAGAACATCATCAATGTTATCCTTACCACCAAGACAAATAGAACCTCTGCAATGAATCACACCAGCATTGTTGTCTCCAAATATTACAATACCACCATCATACTTCTCTAGACTTACAAATTTGTTTTTATCATCAGTCATATGATGTGAGCATCCACTATCAATAACCCACTTATGTCCTTTTCTTCAACTCGGGTTGCAAGAGCTTTCTCATCTTAAGTAGATACAATATCCACAAGACTATTTTCAACTATAGTAATGAAAACCCATTCATCTTCATTTCCAATATCTTTATCAAACTCATCATCAACCACTCCTTCTTTAGCAAAGTAACATTTCTTTTGGAATCTAGACTTGTTAGGCTTAGTTCCAGGGACTCTTTCAGGACATATTGATGCAAAATGACCTATTTTACTACATGAAAAACATTTAATAGGTAACACTCCTTCATACTTACCTTTCCCTCTACGTTCTTTCTTTACAATCAGTGCTTCCAATTCTTCATCCTCTCTTTCTTTATCTTCAAGTTGCTTCAGTTCTTCATCATACTTGGATATCTTCCTGGAACATTCTCCTAGACCATATATTTTCTTATTTATTTTGGATATAGTAGCCTTGAATGTAGATTTAGTTTTTAGAATAAATTCACCACATTCACTTAATTCAAAAGTAGTAAGCTTACCAACCAGCGTGTCTCTTGACATATTTGTTACTGATCTAAGCTCTTCAATAGCATGAGCCTTCACTTTGTAGGAGGGAGGAAAGGATCTGAGTATCTTAGCCACAATTTCATCCCCATCTAGAGAACCACCAGAACATGTAATACTCATCACTATTTCATTTACTCTTTGCATAAAAGAAGTGATAATTTCATCTTCACCCATCTTCAAATTCTCATACTTCCCTTTTAAACTCTGTAGCTTAGCGATCTTCACCTATGCATCTCCTTCATACAAAGTTTCCAGCTTCATCCAAATTTCATGAGCTATCTACAGTCCTACCACATTAGCCATCTCCAAATCTGTCAGAGCACTCACCAAAGCTTCAATATCCCTGATATTAGTTTCAACATCTTTGATCTCATTAGTAGTGTAGTGACCATTCTGAGGAATAACATATGGGTCTTTTGTAATCTCCTAGTAGGCTTCACCAATACACCTTAGGTGACATTGCATCTTGACTTTCCATAGTGAGTAGTTAGTTCCATCGAATCTTGGACTATCCTTCTTGAATGTTTCCATCATGGATCACCTCAAGCTTTTAGACTTCTTCAGAGGAACCTTCTATGATACCAATTGTTGGAAAACCAAGGACAAACAACTGAGAGGAGGGGGTGAATCAGTTGTCATAGAATAATAAACTTTTCAAACTTAACTTAATCTTAGATCTGATGAATAAGAAATTAACCATAAGCAATTGACACATCAGAGAGATAAAGAACACCAATATTTTTTACATGGAAACCTTGTTAGGGGAAAAACCATAGTGGATGTTAGTCCACAAGAATATACCCTATTAAAAGTATAATGAAATCAATAAAGGGGAATGCACATGCATTCAGAAACATTGCCTAGAGCTCACTGCTCAATTACAGAAGGGGCCCACTACCCAACAATATAGAATAGGATTAAAATCTAGAGGGTATGAACTGAGAAAATAGCTTCTCCACAAGCTTGATTACAGTTTCAATTAAGCACAAAAAACACCTTCACAAACTACTTCACACTTCACTAGATATTCCTCGCACTCTGCTCTATAATCAAATGATATTTTCACATACAAAAATAAGAGCACACTCAACACCTTCCCAACACACTACACTAATGAAACAATCGCTCTTATATATCTGCTACATGAGATTTCATCAATAACTTAGTTGGCTAGGAAAATAAAATATATTTTCAATGTCGGCCCAAATTTACAAAAAAAAATTTAAATGAAATTCCACCAAGGTCAGCCACAACATAGTGGGGACCCAAATTAACAATTCCAACACAAAAAGACTTCAATTAATTTCACCTGAAAGATCCACAACACGCTACCACGAACATATCAGCCAAGAACAAGAAAAAAACAAACATTCACAAGAAAAATTTCTAACCATGAGCACACCGATCAATGTGGATGTACCACAAGGATAGAGCATGATCTAGAAACATCCAAGAGCACCAAGAAACAATAGAGAAACATCCACAGCAACTGATATTTCTAGAATCACACAGACTTCACTCAGGAACATTGACAGAAACCACATAAACATTGTTAGACCACAACATGATCAAATCTATACGCAAGCCTTTGAAACTTCTGGTAGATGATCTAGATACACTCAATAGAAAATCCTTTAGTACACAATAGTTGAAATTCAATGTAAAGAAAAAAAATCCTTCATGACTTGCACAGTTCCACAGGGAGCCTAGAACATTTTCTTTTACAATTTTCTCAATATCCTCAACATATACAACCTTCAATACATTAGTGGTAATAGTTTTGACATCAATGAAAACCACATATCAGCAACACATCCACAACATCCAACACAAAGAACTGGAAACTAACAATTTTACCAAGCCACTTCCAAAGGAACAATTTAAATATCTAAAGTAGAAGTTTGGAGTAATTTCTCCCACATCATATCACTAGACACTAGTGATAGGGCACAAGTCCAGGGGGAGCTTCATTTCTATTTCATTCATCCTTGGAATTGACAAGGATAGATCAAGTCTTGTAACAATGTTTTTATAAATTTTTAAGGACTTGATGGTTGCATAATCAAATATTTTCACTTTCTCTTTGAATTACTTGTCAAAGGGGGAGTTTATCTTCAGGGGGAATCTGACCTTTGTATTTAATTTCAAAGGGGGAGAAATTTCATGCAAATGGTCAAAATAGGAGCATGGTGTACAAGATAGAAATGGGGATCATGGGGAGAAATGTGAGAAAGGTGAGTGAATTGCTTAAATAACTCAATTGGTATAAAGCTTTAATGCTATAGATTTCAATTGGTATTAAACCATTTTAGGAAATTAGTATGAGAATTTAGTTTTGCCATCAATGACAAAAGGGGAGATTGTTAGCACATTATTGAGATTGATGTCAAAAGGGGATCAGGTGTGTGATGGAACTAATCCTATATAAAGGGAGTGTTGGCATTGATGTTAAAATATTGTCACTAATTTCTAAGTTGGTTCTGGAAGTTGGAGTGTAAGTTGTAAATGTTGCTCAAAATGTTGCATTATTGTCATGCAACTTTCTCATGATATTGTAGTAAATCCTTCCATGCATCTGAAGTGAAATCAAAGGCCATATTTGACATGGGTTTTCTGAGAGCATCTTAGAAATGTGTTCTACAAGTCCAAGGGGTGAAGGATGAGCTCAAATTTTTTTTATTTGTTCAGTTAGACAAAATTATGGTTTTATCAGTTAAACCCTAGGAGGTTGTAGTCATGGCACCTTAACAATATTTCTATTTTGTCATTGACTAATTGTTGAAGGTTGTAGGTTGCATAAGTTATAACTTATTCCTATTAGTTCATTTGGTGATTGGACCCATTACCTAGTCACTCAGTTGATTTTGTTAATATGTTCCTTTAGAGATCAAATGGTGCACATTCAAAGTTAGTAGATCTGATAACTATCACTAGATCTTACACATCACAAAATCTCTTCAAAGTTGGACTAAAGTTAAATGATGTACGATGGAGATGGTTCAATAGTTGTGTTCTAGTTGATTAGATGGCACCCGCCTACCCTTTATGTTTATGGCAGGACCTAGGTAAGCCTCATGGGGAAGTGAGGAACGATTGTGATTAAATAAGGCTTGATCAAATGATACACAATGATGGTGAAAAAAACCTTGGTGGGTCTAGTAACATGTGGCATCATCGCTTCACATCATTGTTATGAAATGAAGTAGTTGGAGAATTGAGCGATGGGAAATGTTAGTGGAAAGTGATGTCAATAGGTATAGGTGTCTAAATGTTATTGCATCACTGCTAGGTGTTAGTGCATCATTCTTACACATCCTTGAGACATGAAACTTTTAGCGATGAGTGATGAGTGTTGAATGGTAGTGGAGTTTGATGTCAAAGGAGGACACATGGCATAAGCTCGCTAGCCCATGAAGATTTTGTGGGCTCATTGTTAGAGCTAACGAGATAGGAGAGGATGACACATATTGAACGATAATTAATCCAATGATGATAATTTTGTTTTTATGCATCACAATAATGCAATATGGAGGAATATGAAAAGTAGTGATATGCGATGGATGAAAAAGACTCAAGGCAGGTGATTGAACAGTTATCATTGGATTTCGTCACATTGCGGAAATGAATGTGGATGTCTTGAGTGAAGTAGTGATGCACAATGATTATGAAGGATAAGATCAATGGAGGAGGTTTAAAAACTGTTTATCAGATGGTCACATTTTAAAGTTGTGATGATGAACGATGGATGCTAGATTGTGGCACAAAGGCAGGAGATCAATGGTTCATATTTTAAAGTGAAGATCGATAATGGATAAGTCTGTGTAAACATGGTTTTGCCTATGAACTGAAATGGAGGTAAGAATTTAATGATCTACTTGCATCAATGACATATGTAATGAGATTTGATACATATAGGGGAAACATAGATGGCGATAAAATCAAGGATTGAGATCAACTCAAATGATTAGAATAATGCATTAAATGCATATCCAATCTTAGGGTTTGATAGAGAGAATGAAGGAAATTTCTCTTCACTAATATTAATGTCGTGTGGCTCAATGATGGAGTATGATAGTGGAGAAGATATCTTAAACCATAATAGAATATCTAGAGGTAGTATAGAATCCTAAAACTATGATCATCAGTTAGTTCTACACAAAACATATGAGAATATGGTAGAGAATTGGTAATAGAGAGAAGTGTGTAGAGAAAATAGTGTATAGTGTAGAAGTGATTCTAAGCTCTAGAAATGGACAAAGAAAACACTTAAAAGAGAGGGAGAGATATAGAAGGGGTATGGTGGTGCATTGAGATAGATCGAGATTGCACTAACGAAGAAGAAGAAGAACACAACTGGAATAGTGGGGTGAAGTTCACACAAAAGAGAGTTGTAGAGGAAGCAACACATAGTTGAGTAGTTGTGACATTGATTTGAAATTCATAGGAACATATTGTAATCATATTTTATGTTGTAAATCTGATAGGTTGATGCCATTAAATAACTAAGTTGGTGCTCAATTCAGGGGATTGAAGCCTCCTTAGGGTTGGTGCCCTTAAACCTTTGTAACAAAAAGTATATTTGTGAGGTTGGATGAAGATAGTATATCCTAGCAGCATTTTCTCATTATATTTTTTCCCATCTTAGGTTTTCCATGTATATTGTGTGTTATGTGATGCTCGATTATGTGCTTGTTTACATTTTGTAATTTATATTTCAATCTGCACATAAATTTTCTTAGATGTCAGTCTGCTCAAAATTTTAAAGGGTTAAAATTTTAGTATTTACCGATTCACCCCCCTCTCAGTAGATTGTTGTGATCTAACAAACAACTCCATAATTGTGTCTCAAAATGGGAAAACTACACTGCTTTCTCATAAAATCTAGAATACATGTGCTTATTACAAGTGCATAAGCTTTTTGTCTTTACAATAAACCTCTAGAAATATGCTACAACACCATTAAACCTACAACATTTGCTTCAACAACAACCTTCCTTCAACAATCTAAAATTTCACCTCATTTAGAGCTCCAAACCTTTACCTACATCGTGAAATTGGCTCTTTAGTCTACCTTTCTCCACAACCAACTTTTCTTATCTTCAATCATGGATATCATAATCCATTTTCTATTGCAACACCTCCCAAAACTTGCACAAACATGATTCCAATCTTCCCAAGAAGAAATTGAAACACCCCAAGAGGGACTTCTCAAAAATTTGGAAAAAGAAACTTGTGAATTTGACAAGTTAAGACTTAAATATTGCATTCAACCTTAGCTCTCCAATAACTCCTCATTTCCATGACCCAACCTAGTAAAAATACTCATAAAATACATTAAATGAACATATTAAAAATATTAAAAGGTATCATTGAACCCACTTTCATGAAATTCCCAAAACTGGTTGATAACTTGGACTCCCACTCCACTCAATAGGACCCCAGAATAGAAAAAAGTAGACAACTCAATATTGGGCACCCATTTTCTATTTTTTTAGCATTTAGGAAATAATTTATGAGTTATGGGAAGTTGTAACTCCTAAATCTCACACTGAAAAAGGTATTTTTGAATTTCAAGTTTCAAAACATTACCAACAAAAATCAAAACCAAGTTGGAAAGAAACCTCCCCTTGGAAAACTCACAACCAACTCATCATAATGAGTTGTTGGGTATGTGCAGGATCATGATGGGCCAAAAAGTGGCAATATGATGGGTATGTTGCGACTTTTTTTTAACCCAAAATTAATGAAATGAAAATAGTTTTAAAGGAGATTCTCATATTTCCACCAATATAAATTATGGTTTACTTTGAATTTAATAAGTAATTATTATTCATTTTCTATTCAAATTACAACTAAAGTCTTGATTGATAGACTGATTGAAAAATATCTATAGCTTTCAAACAATATCACATTTTTTGAATCCAAAACATGCGCCACATTCTATGCTTCGCATACTATACGATTAAAAAAAGAAAAATTGAATTTCATGAAGTTTTGACTAAGTTAAGGTGGTCAGACATATGAGTTTTTTATAGTTTTTAAAAGTTGCAATAAAAAAATCATAATTAATTATTTACTTGGATTAAAAATTATTAAAAAATATCCATCACATCCAAACATGAGTCCTTAACTTATATATAAAATATTATAAAAAAATATTATCATTTTATTGTGGTTAGGGTGGTCAGACAGACACCTACTTCTTATTTTTTCCCTGAAATTTAAGTACTACTGCATTGAAATTTCAAATATTCACCAAATAGATTTTTTTTTTTAAACAAACCTAGTAGTTTAGAAACTACATTCAATTTTCTATAGATTCTATTCTTACATATTTTTGAAATAATATAGATAACTTATTCAATATTTTATGTGAAGTTGCCTAACTCTGATTTTTCTAATTTTTTTGCCACTTAAGGGCTTGTTTTTTCCATGATGATCCTGCACATACCCTGTTTCCACAATAGAAAAATCAATAAATGAATTTTACTTCCATTTTGTAACTCCCAATCACAATGTCTAAACTTTCCTTTTTTTAATTTTTCTAAAATAATGCAATTACACCTCCATAACCCCACATACCAACTTGCATAACAAAAATAAAATTTATTTAATTAAATATATTTATGCTCACTAATATAAGAGGGGTTCATTGTTGCAGGCTAGAATGGGGAGTGGAAGGAGAAATTCATATATTTTTCTCCAAGGGCTATTGGAAGAAGAAATTTGGCTATCCATAATTCAAATGAGGAGAACTTGGAGAGGGTTTTTTTGTAATTCATAAACATTCTTGAAATTTTTTTATCAGTGGTATTAGAGCAGGAGTTCTTGAGTGTGTAGGTAGAAGTACATATTGAAGGCTATTTGCACCAGAACTTGGGGGTGGAATGTGTGTAGTGTGTAGACCGATCACTGAATATGAGGCAATCTATACCTGAGACATTGAATATTGAGAGTTTGTAGAAAGTGTTTGATGAAATGCCAAAGAAGAAAGGAAATAAATTCATCATAGTTGTGTATGTAGGTGAAGAGGAAAGAGAAAATCTTGTAGAAGTATGCTTTGATGAAGAGAGCGTGAAAGAAGAAAAAAGTGTAGTAGAGGTTGAGAGGAAAAAATAAGGTGTAACAATTAAGGAGAAAAATAATGTTGCAATAGTAGATGAGTGTCTTTTGGAGGACTTAAGAGCATTGAAAACTAAATTACAGTTCAGAATGAAGGTGAAGAAGATATGGCAGTAGATAGTGGCAATGAAAAAGAGGTAATGCATAATATTTTTCATTCTTACAATGAAGATGAAAGTGGATTTTATGTGGATGAAAGGATTACAAGAGTGGAAAAAGAGTGTGATGCACTAGTTATAGGACAAGGAAGTGATATAGTTGCATGTCTTATTAAGGGCATGAAATAAGAGAATAAAATTGAAGTTGCAATAGGTGATGAGAAGGTAAAATATTTTCTTAATGAATTTAATAAATATTATTTTCATGTTGAGATGGATGAGTTAGTGAATGTAGATGAGACGTTTCAGTTAGATTTTTTTAGAGATGATTGGTATGTAGAGAAGGGTTTGTATGGTGTTGTAGAAGTGTATGTGTAATTTGGAGTAGGTGGACAAACTTTAGTGGGTTGAATCCAAAAATATTGGAGGAGAATGTGAGATACACTTGGAGGAGGTGGTTAGGTTATGGTGGAGCTAATTCCACATCAAAGAAGAGTAAAGAGAAAAGTTGTCAGAGGAGGGGGTTACTTGTTCCAACTAAGTGTTGGAAGAGGAGAAAGAAAAAACTATCAGAGGTGCCAATTCTAGTAATGGAGTATGTTGCAAGTTGATTTCAACTTGAAATAGTAGTTCTACTACTCAATTCCATTTTGTGAGCACATGCTCACAAAATTTCTACCATGGGTGTCTAATGCAGGAGCATCCACGATTGCCAACAATCTTGCATAAACAAAAAAAATAAAATTTAAGAATTTTCATTTTTATTTCATGTTGTTATGTTAACTTGAATAAATTTGGCATAATTTAATATAATAAAATAAATGTCACCTTTGTTATGCAAGTTGGCAAGTGGAGTAGTGGAGGTGTAGTTGTACCTTTTTTATAAAATCTGAAAAAGCGAACTTGGGCATTAGGTTTGTGGGAGTTACTAAATGGCATTAAAAATAATTTATTATTTTTTCCATCTTGGAAACCACTCATTCCATGGAGGTGGTCATGAATTTTCCAATTGGAGGGAAAAAAAATAGATTTTTGATTTTTGCAGGGGGTTTTATGCATATTTTTTGGCATTATTTTGGGCTATAGGTTTGGGGAAAAAGAGAGAGCTTGGTGTGGTATTCTCAAAGGGGGTTTTGAAGAATTTTTGTTGCAGCTTGAGAGGATTAACGAACCCATAAAAGATTGAAGGCTCCATGGTTGAAGATTAAAGGTTTTAGGTGATTGATTACAAGAGAAAGGTGGAGATTTGGAAGTGCTTGTGAAGCACATAATTGTTATTTTTTTTTTTTGTTTATTTTAAAATTATGAGTGGGGCATATATTGCTTCCCATAAATAATTTGATGACTGGCAATGAATATGTAAGTAGATTTATAGAATGAGAATACCTTTTGTTGCTAACTTTAAAGTAATTTCATGAGACTATGTTGTAGATTTGAATGAATTGTAAGGTTGTTTGAGTGTTTGTTTTTAGAAAAGAGGGTTGTTGAAAATCCCTCTTTCTCTTAAACTTGCAGCCTCAATGAAAACCAAAAAATACCGACAAAACCCTTCATCAATTTTTTTTTTAAAAAAAAATTCCCCCCCCTTGGAAAACTCACAACCAACTCATCATAATGAGTTGTTTCCATAATAGAAAAATCAGTAATTGACTTTTACTTCTATTTTGTAACTCCCAAATATTAGTATTTAAATGGTTACGTTTTGTGAACCAAATCATCTAGTAAGTTGTAGGTTTCATGGTGTTATATCAGATTTCCAGAGGTTTATTGTAAAGACAATAGGCTTATGCACTTGTAATAAACACAAGCAATGCAGATTTTATAAGAAAATAGTGTATTTTTTCCATTTTGAGACACAAATATGGAGTTGTTTCCTATGCATGTCATTGAATGTATGATTTGAGTTTATTTATGGTTTTTTTTATCATATTACACCATCTTGGTCATGTTTGGGTGATTTGGTTTAAGTTTCTATTTGATGTTGTAATAGAGTGTGGTATGCAAACAATGAATTTTGGGGGTTTGAATATATTTCATTTATCTGATGTAGGAGCATCCATGGTTGACTAACAATCTTGCATCAACCAAAAATTATCAAATTTGAATTTTTAATTTGAATTCCATGTTTGTTGGATAATTTCATGTGAGGATGATAATTTGAATTATTGAGCATAAATATATTTAATTAAATAAATATTATTCTTGTTATGCAAGTTGGTAGGTGGGGTTGTGGAGATATAATTGCTTTTTAAAAAAAAATCTGAAAAAGAAAAAGGCAATTTTAGGCATTGATATTGGGAGTTAAAAGATAGAAGTAAAAATAATTTATTTATTTTTCTATTGTGGAAACAACTCATTATTATGAGTTGGTCATGATTTTTCTAAGGGGAGGGAAAAATCTAATTGTTTGGGGGATTTTTTGGGAAGGGTTTTGTTGGAAATTTTTCGTTTTCATTGGGGCTGCAAGTTTTGGAGAAAGACAGAGCTTGGAATGGAATTATTTAAGGGGTTTTGGAAGACCCTTGTTTCAGGTTGAGAGGATTATGGTAGCCATTGAATATTTAAGGCTCCATTGTTGAAGATTGAAGGGTTTCAAGTGATTGATTGGAGGAGAAGGTGTAGATTTGGAGGTGCTCATGGAGTACATTGGTTGGTTATTTGTTGTAGTAAGTTTTGTGAATCATTTTTAGATTCTGTAAGGGGTATATGTTTCTTCCCATTAGTCATTTGTTGATTGAAAATAACATTACAATCATATTTCCATAATGAGTAGACTTCGTGTTGCAATTTTTAATTGAATCTATGAGACTTTGTTGCAGATTTTTCTTGCATGATTTTTTTTTCTGAGATTTTTTTTTGAGAAAAGAGGGTTATTGAGAACCCATTTTATACTAGAACCTCCTAAATAGAAGGTATCCAATCCTCTCCCTTAGAAAAATCATGAACAACTCAACATAATGTGTTGTTTCCACAATAGAAAAATCAATAAATGACTTTTATAATTGTCCATTTGCTATCTCCACACTCTCTTAGACCTAAAAAATCATGGCTTCTACCTTCTTTCTTAAAAATTATAGGGATGGTTTATTGCAGTAGAGGTTTATAGATGAAGTTTGTAGGTTGAAGGAACTAGAAATTTATGCAAGAAGAAATTTTGAGTGAGAACAATTTGAATCATATTTTTTCTTTCATATTTCAGTTTTATATCAAATTTTAATCAGATTTGTAATGCTTTTCATCGGCCTATATGGCTGTAAATAAAATGTAATTTAATATTTGGTTAATTTGAAAGAGAAGCTTAAGTCCCTTCTTTCATGTTTTTTCTGATATTTCCAATCATTTTTTGAATTTCATAAGATGATGTTTTTAGTTTGTGAATGAGGGAATTGGAAGTATTCTACATCAAATCTACACATTATGAACACCACATAACTTTGATAATGCCACCAAAGGGGAGGGGAATGGTGGTTCTCTAACCCCACAAATGTAATAGAATATAATAAAATGGTTGTCACTGACCATTTGAATGTGATAGTGTGCAATATCTTGGTTGACATATCCACATAGTATCAACTTATTGTATTCACAAGTGAAATTAGAATCCCGTCATTATGGCGTGTAGAATTCCATCCTCTACCCATGCATTAAATATATTAAGGAGTATGTTTACACTATGAACCGATGAGTGTGGCTCTAATTTATAGAGGAGTAGGCTAGGGACACCATCCAAGGGAAACCATATAGTCCCCATTGGAGGTCCTCTTGTCTCGTAACCCCTATTTACACTAGCAGTCTCTTAATCCCAAGGGAAATCCTATAGTAGGGGTACACAACTAACATAAGGACAAGACTCACATAGAGGAAGACAACACATTTCATTTAGTAGGCACATATCTACACACAACATGTTTACATATTTTTAAAACTAGCTATCTTACACCCATAAGATCATCACAAATGGTATACATAGGGTATAATGCATGACATCTACCCACCCTTATCCCAAGTTGGATACCTTGTATCTCATACTTGAGGCACAACACGTTTACTGGTTTTTTTAACATGTCACAATTCAATAAGTTATAAAGTTCACCACACTATAGCACAAAAAAAGGCACCCACAAAAACTTCACTTTCTTAAAACAAGTTTCACTTTTCTTCTCAATTTTGTTAATAGCTACTCACTTTGCATATGTAAGAAAATTTTATCTCTAATGAAGATATGTTACCTAGGTATTACTCTATTTTCCTAGAATTAGCAATACATGGTGTATCACACTTTCTATCTTACTAAGTGTACATAATTACATATAAGGTCAAGATTTTCTTTCTATATTTAGCCATAAATATATTTCCTCTTTCATTCTACTAGATTTTTTATGTTCATTAATGTTTCAAGATTGGGTAATTCCACTCTAGGTTTTCTCAATATGTTAAAGAAGGTATCTACTTTATAAGGAAGATTGCAAATTATTTTTTTTTGGAACATTGCAATACAAGGAAAGAAAGTAAACACAATGCATAAGGAAAATGATAAATCATAGTATAGTAACTCTCACAACTCATTAATATTTATGTGAATTTTTAAATCTTGCATTTTTTTATATCTAGAGTTGAATCATCTAATCACATGTTATAGTCATCATTTTTTATAATCATGTCTTCTTCTAAATTTCTAAGGTACAAAGAAATACAATGAGTAACAAGTCTTGGAAGTTTTAACCACCTTTAATTTTTCTCCATTGTATTAATGTGTATATTATTTTCCATCAATGTGACTAATTAAAAGTATAGAAATAAACGAAATTAGTTCCAAGTTTTACATGTCTATAAATTTAATATCTCTTATCGATATAGTTTAATTTTCTAATCACTTAATTCATCATAAATGACACATAAATAATTACTCAATTTAAAAATTAAAAAATAGTTAATCGATACAAGGGGAACCTTACACCATCAAGGTCAACACTTACATGAATAAGTTGGTATTTCCTAGCTAACATAAATCTTTTCTTATTTTTTTGTAACAATAAGTCTTAAGTTTCTAGTAATTTATAAGGAAGGTAGATGTAACGCCCCGCTAAGGGACCCAGTGGAAAATCACAAAAGATATACAACATCATGTCAATAAATTTTTTTTTGAAACTAAAGTGACACTAATTAATGCAACTCAACAAATTAATATGGATAACATCATTACATTAACATCATATCATCATCACATTATGATTTAAAAGTAACATTAATCATAACTCATTTACACACCTGTCCACCATGGTCCCCTAACATCACTACTATGATACACCTACACTAATTTAGCCTATAAAATACATTTGATACACTAAAACACATACAATCAATACTTTGAATGTAAATTAAATCTCATACAACAAAAACACATACAATCAATACTTTGAATGTAAATTAAATCTCATACAACAAATTACATATGGTAACATTACTTAATTATATTTAAGGCTTATTTAACACTATGTTCATATGAATCTATTTCCAATCAACACCATAAAAGAGGTGCATAAAGACATATCGCATCTACTACTAAATTAAATTTATATGTATCATAAATACAACATTTCTTTTGCTAACATTTCCATTACATAATAAGTAACAATAAATATCTCTTCAAGACTACTTCAATCTATTTACATTTTCATTACAAGAATGCTACAATGTACAAGATAAATTCATCTAAGAGGAATATATATAATACATATTGAATATAATTTTCATGGAATTATCACTTGCACATAAATTTAACCATAGAATGAAGTGAAATAAAATACTCTCCATGTTGCGCATAAGTTGCACCACCTAAATCCCAATGGATGGTTCAGAAATACCACCCTACCACGTGGAACCCTGAGGTTCACTCCCTCCATGCTAGGAGACAACACTAGGCTCCACACACAAGCAAACAAAAGAAACAACAAGTGGTTGACACTAACCATCCAATGGAGACTACCAAGACAAGAATCAACCAAAATTTACAAAGACTTCCACAAAGGCTTTAGGTACTTTTAAAGACCTAATCACTTAACACAACAGATAGAAAACTCAAAAGATTAAAATTATATCATGACACCACAATGAAACATATAAAATTATTTTCACAATCTTATAACATGATAACCAACTTTAACTTAGTAGTTCATAGCCAAGACTAACAATGCACAACCTTGGTACAAGTGATCTTTACACATGCAAAAACATCAACATAAGCTTTCACAAATATGAAGGGATTTATAACATAAAAATAGTAAATACACTTAAATAAAAATGGTACAACACAATACAGATCAAAGAATATAGTTATACCCTCTAATACCACTTTTAAAACTGAACTAATTCTCATTTGACAACAGTCAAATCTGTCAATAGTAAAATAGCCATAAAATAGTCATATCAATTCGAAATCAAAATCCGTAAAATACCCATTTCAGATTTAGTCATCGACTACTCAGCAATGCAAAAGAAATTGACTAAAAATGAATAATAATTTTATAAAATGAAAATCAACAGACAGATCCTATAAAACCCTCTTTTCGGTAATACTTGAATATAGTCAAATGATAAAATGAGTAACTCAACAACCAGATCTTATCCAAAATAAAATATTAAAAAAATATTAAAATTAATTAAAACCCTTTCAAACCCCTATAAATCTAAAATATCAATCTTCCATTGACTGTTTACAGGGAGAAATAAAGATATTTGCAGTCATAGAGGAGCAACTTGACAACAGTCTCGTGTTTCAACCATATCTCACAAACTACGATCTGGGTTTTTGAGAGTTTTAGACATAATTTAAATGACAATGAGATGAAAAAACCCTTTAAAAATCTCACCAACCTAGTTTGTGAAAATAGATTTATGAGAAACGCAATCAGACCATTTTACTGGTAAAGAACAATAACAACAAATATGTATTGATTTTTATTGTAGAATAAAAAAATGTTTCATTCACACACAGAAATAAAACTATCCAATATTTATTTTCAAAAATTAAAGAAAAAAGAAATCAATCAAATTATTCATACCCACAAAAATAAATTTAAACAAAATATCTTAAAATCCAACCTGATCCATCGCTTGACAATGATAGAGATTTGATGCCGAGCTCTGAAAACTTTAACTTTCAAAACCCCCAAGTTGCAACCGTTTTTTCATTGCTTCTTCCTCTTTTCAAACATGGCAAAAACTTCCAGGAAAATGAAGAATCCCCAAAACAAAATCTCAACTCCAGAACCAAATCACCCCTAAAAAAAAAGAAAAACCCTCTCTCCCCCAAAATAAAGAAAAACACTTTCCATGCATTGGCTCCCCTTTTTTTCTTGCCCATACATTGGCTCTTTTTAACTTCTATTTTCGTCACTTTTCAAAATGAAGTAATTAGAGTAGGTTTAAGACTTTAAAAATAAGATTTAATAAAATAAAAATACTTCTAAACCATAAGGTTATCACTCAGGAAACATTTTGAACCATTAAAACCACATAAAGACTTCATAAAACATAAATTAAGTGACCATTTTAATAAAATGAATCAATAATGCTAATAAGACAAATTATATTCAAACAAAAGTAAAACAAACATTATTCAATAAATAATAACCAAATACTAAAAAATCAATAAACAAAATACTTGATAATAATAAACAAAAATTAAATAATCAATTCTTCAAAATAATAATATATTAAGATGAGCATAAAAATATTATGACTTATTAATATAAATACATATATCACCTATGAATAATATTATATCACACTTCAACAAATTAATAATAATTAACATGATTGACCCAATATCTAACTTCACTTAATTAATTCATAAACCAAAGCTAGACATAAACTGTGAAATAACTCCACATGAAAGAAGCATTCACATCAAAAAAAAAATAACATTAATCACAATCATAACAACCCAACTAACCACAGGGTTTAATACCAATAGGTTGAGATCTAAAACCAAGACAAAAAAACAAAATCAAACAATCACATATCCCATAAGAAACATTCACATAAATGCAACACTCCAACCATAAGGTAAAAGAGATCAGACATTGTTCCATGACAACCCGAAAAAGGTGGTCACACACTGACTCCATTGTCCCTAATTGGGCCTAGATATTATCTCCTCAACCACCATTACTTAACTATCCAATTACTAGGGTTAGGTTATAATTTGGGCCTAGATATTATCTCTTCAACCACCATTGGGATTAAAGACACACTCAAACCTGCTAATTCAGGTGGAGACATAGCCTAGTACCTATTCACTCAACATACAAATTAGAATACATGTGCGTAATAGCCGAAACACTAGGAAAGAAACTCTAGCAATCGTATCTTATGTTCGTATGTCTTTCATACGCCCAATGGTACGATGCCGCCCTTTCCACTTATCCTAACAAACATACTACTGCATCACTTAACTATCCAAGTAAATTTCTGCATAATAATAATAATAATATGACAATGTACATCATACTCATCAAAGCACTAATAGAAGTTCATGTACTTTAAATGTCATTATTTTACCTTCGTCTTCAAGTTTCAAAGTCAAACTTTCTGCACATCCATAGTGAGAATGGAGGGGCACTATAGTAGAAATGACATGCCATGGATAATATTTAAATCCGATTTCACATTTTGATAATGTCTCTTTAGGAAGGTCTTACATTCTAATTACTAAAAAGATAATTGTTTAAACACCACATCAACTGATCCTCAAAAAAAATATCTTAGTTCTATTCTTCTATGCATTTTTACCTTTGAATTGATTCTTAGTAATCATGTTCTTTCACTTTCTATATTATTCTTTAAACAATAAAACATAAGGTTTTGGTAGCTGTTGTAGTTCTCTTAATTTGCTAGTTCTTCATTTACACAGAAAAGTGATTAAACAAATTTATAGTTTCACCACTTAATTCAAGGTAAAATCTAGTTTTGACCACTTTCCTAAATTTTATTTACTATATAACTCAAGGCTTTGATCATGATTTGATGTCATTATATAAGAAATTTTATGTACCAATCACAAGGTGATTCATTCATTGCTTCATGAGAAAGAGGAGTTAATCCTTAATATACACTATCTATAAATCATGATTTATTTTTTAGTAATAGGGAAGACCTAGGAATTCCAAGGTCTAGGGCATGCAAAGTACTAGTTCATAAGTATCTTAAATCTAATAAAAAATTATGACCGAATCCTTAAAATTAGGTTTAATAACCTATTCTTTAAGGTCTAGTTTTAATTGTTGAAAATAATTTCGATCTAAACTATATGAGATGATCAAGTTGGACATATTATAAATTTCAAGAGGTTTCTAGTGATTCACCCTTGTTTCTAGTTTGATTTAGTCAACTTAAGGATTTAGATACTTACTCTTAATCAATCATGACATTTATGATACTAATTTATTTTGAGGTTCATATAATTTTAGTTTATTTAGTTTCAAGTTTTCAAAAGTAGAGTTATGATGTTTCCTTCTTTATTTATAATAAATTTTCTCAAAGAAAACATGTTCAAAAAAATATTAGCTCTTAAGAAGTTACATTATAATATATATATTAGAATTATGGTCTCAAGAAGCAATGAAATGAGGTTTCTTTAATAATACACATCATGATGTCTTCTCTCATTAAACTACATATTCATGTTCATTGAAAAATGATCACATTTTAAAACTCATATATATCCTTTCTAAGTTTTAAGGGAATGTAATGATAGAACAACAAGACTAACACAATAACCCTTATTAACTAGGATGATGTGTCTCTCTAGGCATCCACTTTGTTTATAAAATCAAGGGTTCTTGCTCTACTTGGATTTCCTTCTAAAATTTAAGCATCTATTATTAAATACTTTCTTAACCCATCTATACCAACCAACTCATGACTAGTGGATAGGATAGAACCCTATTTAGGTTGGATATTTACAACTAGGTTCCCATTTTCTATACCAGTTAATTTAATTAGATTTTTCTCTCTCCACATTCTATTATAATTAACACAAGGTGGTTTTAATGTTTTCCACACACATTGTAACGTCCCGCCATGCAACCCTAGGGAAAGTTGCAATTTACTAAACAAACGAATTAATCTTTTTTTCTTTTAAACAAGAACAATTAACATACAAGTTCACTTAACCATTTCCAACCATTTCCCTAAGGCTACGAGACCATGTTACTGAAACCAAGCGCGGAACATGAATTAAAACCATATCATATGATTACTTAACAATTAAAATTCACATACATTCCATTCATAATAAATCTACATCCAAGAATATGAAATGCCACATGATTCCAAACAATATAGCTTACCACATGTTTACAATAAGATTAAAATACTCATTTCCCAAATGAGGTAAATCCAACAAATATGATAACATATTACAAATTCTGCCTCGGTAACAAATGAGGGGTAATAAAATTACAATAAGTGCTGAGAGAACAAGGCATGAGAAGAAACTGATTCCCGCGAGCTCTCCATCTAGAAATTTTGACCACACGAACAAGAAGAAGAACCAACGGATTAAGATGCACGCCACCCGACCACATGGAATCCAAAAGGTCCCACTCCTTCCGTGCTAGGAGATAGTAACAAGGAATTCCTACACAAGACCATCTACCACTAGACACAAGCTAAAACATAACTGAACTAAAACAACAACAATCACAATATCACTTAACAACTACAATCACAAAGTCACTTAACAACTACAATCACAATATCACTTAGCACAAGGTTACAATGCTTCCAAAGAATAAAGATCATATACATCGCACAATAACTGATTAACTTTCAACATAGGAAGAGTGTCATGCATAAATTTCCTTGAGTTACCCTGGCTCAACCTTCCTAGGCTACCAGACCCCCTTCCTGGGTTACCCTGGCTTGCCTCTACCAGCCGCCTGACCCTCATGCAAAACTATGCATCCCATCTCATCTTGAGCCTTATCATTCACTTGCTTCACGAGAGAGACATTCTTTATCTTTATTAGTGTGAAAGATCCCCATTAATTCTTTTAGATTATCACTTAGTTAAACTCTAGGTGAGTTACCCTGGCGCCCCTTTGTGTGTCGGACCCCCACAAAGAGCCACTCTCCTATCGACAACACACAAGGAACAATACCACAATAGGTAACTAGACAACATAACCTCTCCAATCCAAGGAGGAAACAAAACAAGGAAACTCACTCCGAACACTGGAGGAAACCAAATACGAAAACACACTCCTTCCAAAGGAGGTACAAATCTCATTACCCTCTCCTATTTCCCAGGAGGCACAAATCCCCGTTTGTGGAAACTGGGTACAACAACATAATACAACTCTTCACATTTCCCCAGGCAATTCACAAATTGAACCACTACAAGAACATCCCATCCTAGAGAACTTCTTTGGAAGACTTACATAGACCCTTAACCCCATTTGCCTGACATGGAGAATAAAAGAAACATGATAGAAAAACATTCTAGGCAACTCAATATCTAATGTTAGGGTTTCCTAAACCCAGTCAAACACAGTTTTCAATCTTGCATTTACTCAATCAAATACACCAAATTCATTTCCCAACATTGAAGTATTTACAACCCAATCATTTACTCTAAATTTCACAATTAACTTCCCTAATCAAAGCGTTCCAATAAATAAAGTCATTTGAATAAAATAATCAACCCTTACTCTACGTTTAACAGTTGTATTCATAATTGAGGTATTATAATAAACAAATTCATCAAGTTAAATAAATCATTAACTCGAGAAAATCCGATTTAATTCAACACACATGATATATTCCTAATTTGCACAACTACATAAAACATTACAATTTCTCTTAATCTTATCATATTAAATTCACATTCACAACAAGAAAACTCTATTACATATATATCATTTATATAAAAAAAAATCATTTCATACAATTAATAAAGTCATATTGCAAAATTTTAATTATATAATTATAATTAATTATAATTATATTTATATATATATATAATTATAATATATAAAAGGAATTAAAATTTAAATTGAAATTTAACATAAAATAAAAATAAAAATAAAATCAAAATCAAAATTCATTAATACCTACCCGTACCCCCCTTGTGGTGGCCGCAGCCCCCACAGGCGGTGGTACTGCGTACCACCCTGTGGTGGCCGCAGCCCCCACATGCTGTGGTACGCACGTACCATAGTCTGTGGTGGCCGCAGCCAACCTCGGTGGGGCCATGGGTGGTACGGCCTCGGCCGACCCCCACCCCCAAATAAACTTTTAGATTATATTTTAAAAAAAAAATTCTTTTATATATATATTTTTAAAAATATAAAATTTTAATCATTTTCTCGTGGTAAACGACTGGTACACGGAGTCCAATTTACTATATTATAACAAATAGATTTAAATCTGTCATGAAATAATTATGAAATTTAAGAATTTTAAATGTAATCTAATTTCATTCAAAAGAATCAAAACAATAAGAATTTACACAAACTCAGAATTTATAAAAATAAAATAGGTTATGTATATATCTATTTTATATACACTTCTATATTTATTTTTGTAAATGCATAAATATATATATACATCCCTAAAATTATAATAGAATAAAAAGACAATCAATTTTGTTTCAGAGACTATTAATTTTGGCACACAAATTCCATCCGATAATAAAATGATTTTCATTCTCAAAACAGTATTTTTCTCAACCATATTGTATTAACGAACTACAGAAGATTTAATTATAGTTTTCAATAGAAATCATTTAAGAATATAACGCAACCAAACAAAACCCTCTTTCAAACAAAATATCGATTTAAAGTATTACAGACATGATTTTCTTTACAAAACAAATAGAATAAATAATAAATTTTATGGAACCTGGAGTCCTTCATTCGAAGAAGAATCCCTTATGTAGCCTCCTCTCGATTTCCTCCTGCCTTCAACTCTTTTCTCGATCTTCTGCCTTCAACGTTCTTCTGAATCTATCTTTTTTTTTTCAACCACAATAATTTTTACCCAGAAAAACACAAAACCCAAGACTGTCTTTTCCTCCCTTTGCTTTTCCAGATCCCAAAAAAAAAAAGAAAAACTCCCATGTCTCACTAATTTCCTCATAAAAATAATAAATCAAAAAGGAAAGAATCAATAAAGCTCTTCCGCTTTCTTTTCTCAAAAATCCTCTTCCCTTATTGGTCCTTTTTCCAGCTTTTAAAAGCACAACTTATCTTGTAGTGCCTCTCCATTCTCATAGTGTATGTGCAGGAAGTTTGGCTTTGGAACTTGGAGATGAAAGTAAAATAATAGAGACATTTAAAGGTATGTGCTAATGATGTTAAACAATTGATATTGTATATCATGAATTTATGAATTAAGTAAAAATGTTAGGAAATATGATTTATTATATGTGTTTAAGGATATATTTATCATGATATGTGTGTGTTTAGACATGACCATTATTACGATGTATGTTATTGACATATTGATGTGATGAAAGTGTTTTGTTACCTTTGGAGTTTTCACTTGATTCTAATATATTATCATTGTATTGTCATATTATTATGATTTTGACTATGGTTATTTTTATTATTAAAAAATATACTGATTTGTGTTCAAGCTTTGTGGCTGCAAGATGGGGCATGAGTTTCTATTAGTGTTGTGGTGAGTATGATGCATATTGTTATGTTATTGTTATTATACAGATATTTACTTGGATAACTGAGTGATATAGTAGTATGTTTGTTAAGATAAGTGGAAAGGGCGGCATCGTACCATTGGACGTATGAGAGACATACGAGAATGAGATACGATTGCTAGAGCCTCTTTCCTAGTGCTTCGGCTATTATGCACATGTGCTCTAATTTGTATGTTTAAGTGAACAGGTACTAGGCTACGTCTCTACCTAAATTAGTAGGTCTGAGCGTGCCTCTAATCCCAATGGTGGTTGAGGAGATAACATCTAGGCCCAAATTATAACTTAACCCTGATCATTGTTCTCAATTAGAGACAATTGATGAAGAATGTGTTAACTTTTTCGGGTTGTCATGAGACAATGTCTGATCTTCTTTACCCTATGTTTGGAGTGTTGCACTTATTCGGTTGTTTCTTATGAGATATGTGATTGTTTGATTTTGTTGTCTAACCTTAGTTTTGGATCCCAACCTGTTGGTGTTAAACCCCGTGGTTAGTTGTGTTGTTATGATTGTGATTAGTGTTATTTATCTTTTGATGTGAATGTTGCTCTTTCATGTGAAGTTATTTTATGATTTATATTTTACCTTATTTGTGAATTATTTGAGTAAAGTTAGATATTGAATCTATCATATTTATTATTATGATTTTTATTAATGTGTTTGAGGTGTGATATAATATTGTCCATAAGTGACATTTATTTATGTTATGTTTTATTATGTTATTATTTTGAGGAATAATTATTTAATTATTGTTTATTATTATCATTATTTGGTATTTGATTATTGTTTATTGAGTAATATTTGTTTTACTTTTGTTTAGATATAATTTTTGCATTATTAGTCTCTTGATTCATTTTATTAAAATGGTCACTAAATTTATGTTTTATGGAGTCTTTATGTGGTTTTAATGATTTAAAATATTTCCTATGTGATAGCTTTATGGGTGAGAGGTATTTTTATTTTATAAAATTATATTTTTTGAGTCCAGAACCCACCCTAATTACTCTATTATGAAAAGTGACGAAAATGGAAGTTGAAAGGGGGCTGAGAGGTTGTCTTTTGGGGGGAGAGTGTTCTCTTTATTCTGGGAGGAGATAAAGGGTTTCCGTGCTATTGGGTTATTGGATTTTTTTGGCATGCATGTTGGATTGGGATTGGGATTCTTTTTCGGGAGAGATTTTTCTATGCTTGCAAAGAGGAAGGAGCAATGAGAAATTTGTGGCAATTTGAGGGTTTTGAAAGTTGAAAACTTTGGAGCTCAGCATCAAATTTTTGTCATTCCCAAGCGTTGGATCCAGGTTGGATTTTCAGATCTTGTGTTAAAATTTTCTTTTGTATGTATGAATGATTTGATTAATTTCTTTCTTTTGATTTATTTTACAAATAAATATTGGATGGTTTTATTTCTGTGTGTGAATGAAATATTTATTCTACAATAAAAAAATCAATACATATTTGTTATTCTTGGTATTTACCAATAAAAGGGTCTGATTGCGTTGCTCATAAATCTAAATTTACAAACTGGGTTGGTGAGATTTTAAAGGGTTTTTTCATTTCGTTGTCGTTTAAATCCTGTCCAAAAATCTCAGAAACCCAGATTGTAGTTTGTGAGATATGGTTGAAACACGGGACTGCTATCAAGTTGCTCCTTTATGACTGCAAATATCTTTATTTCTCTCTGTAAAACAGTCAATGAAAGATTGAGATTTTAAATTTATAGGGGTTTGAAATAGCTTAAATTAATTTTAATATTCTTTTTTTTATATATATTTTATTTTGGATAAAATCTGGTTGTTAAGTTAGTCATTTTGTCATTTGACTGTAATCGAGTATTACCGAAAAGAGGGTTTTATGGAATCCGTCTGTTATTTTGCATTTTATGAAATTATTATTCACTTTTAGTCAATTTCTTCCGCGTTGCTGAGTAGTCGACGACCAAATCTGAAATGGGTATTTTACAGATTGTGATTTCGAGTTGATATGACTATTTTATGGCTATTTTATTGGTAACAGATTTGACTGTTGTCAAGTGAGAATTAGTTTAGTTTTAGAAGTTGTATTTGAGGGTATAACTTTTTTCTTGGATCTGTATTGTGTTGTACCAATTTTATTTAATTGTGTTTACTATTTTCATGTTATAAATCCCTTCATATTTGTGAGATCTTGTATTGAAGCTTCTGTATTTGTAAAGATCAATTATGTCAAGGATGTGCATTGTTGGTCTTGATTGTGAATTACTAAACTAAAGTGAGTTATTATGCTATAAGATTATGAGATTGATGTAATATACTTTATTGTAGTGTTGTGGTTTAATGATAAGTTTTTTTTAATTTTCTATTTATTTGTGTTATGTGTTTGGGTCTATAGAAGTACCTAGAAGTATTTGTGAAGTTATTATAATTTTCGGTTGATTCTTATTTTGGTAGTTTTCTTGGGATGTTTAGTGTCAGCCACTTGTTATTTCTGTTTTGTTGTTTGCTTGTTTGTGGGGCCTAGTGTTGTCTCCTAGCACGGAGGGAGTGGGCCTCAGGGTTCCACGTGGTAGGGTGGTATTTTCGAATCATCCATTGGGATTTAGATGGTGCAATTCATGCGCAACATGGAGAGTCTTTCTTTCCGCTTCATTCTATAGTTGAATTTATGTGCAGGTGATATTTTCATAAAAAAATTATGTTTAATGTATCTTATACATATGTACTTCTTAGATTTTTGAATCGTATTCATAGTAGTATTCTTGTATAAGAAAAGTGAGTGAATTGTTACAATCTTGATTATACACATTTTTACTATTGTTTAGTATGTAATAGAGAGGTTTAATATAGAAATGTTGTATTTATAATGCATAAGTTTAATTAAGTAGTAGATATGATATATCTTTATGTACTTATTTTATAACATTGATTAAGAATAGATTTGTATTGGCATAGTGTTAGATGTGGTTGAAAATAATTTCGATATGTTATCATATGTAATTTGATGTATGAGATTAATTTACATTCAAGTGTTAGTAAAATATGGTCATAGTATATCAAATATGTTATTTAAACTTAATTAGTGTAGGTGTATCTTAGTAGCGACGTTAGGGGACCATGGTGGATAGGTGTGCAAATGGGTTATGTTCAATATTATTTTTAGGTTATAATGTGATTATAATATCATGTTGATGTAATAATGTTATTCATATTAATTGGTTGAGTTGCATTAGTTAGTGTTACTTTAGGTTCTTTAAAAAAAATAATAAAAGAAAAAAGTTTGGCTTGATGTTGTTGGCCTTTTGTGTTAATCCACTTGGTCCCTTAGCGGGGCGTTACATATCTACAATTTTAATTAAAATAATTTATTTAATCAAGATATTATCTACACAAGATTTGCTAAATTAATATTAATAAAAAGATAATATTTAATTATCTTCATCAATATTAATTTTAAATAATTATTTACATTTTCAATTAATTAAATCACTTTTTAATTTACAATATATTTAAATTTGACTTTTAACTAACTCACAATTAAATCAAGTAACAATGCAATATTAATTAATTATTTTATAAAATAAGATTAATTAATTAAGCACTAACCATAAATTAAATAATACATAACAATCAAACTACATAATGACAAGGACAACACTTCAGTCATGACACCACAACTTACAACAGGACGACGGACTTGGGACGGAAAACCTAGCTACTATCTCCCAATCGATTACCGTTGGTAAATGGACACGCTCAGACCTGTGAAGCCAGGTGGAGTCGATGTCATGTACCTGTCAACCTGCAACAAAGAGCATGTCGAACGTGCAATATATATATAATATGATCAAACACACCGTGAAGAGGAAATCTCAGAATTGTAGGGCGCTCGCAAGCGAGTGATACAATCCCGTCCCCTTCACCAATACAGTATCACTAACTGACGCATCTAACATCAATGATATGATCAATAGCATAAACATCATTAAATCAAATATCTTCTACGTTAATCCAAAACACGCCATAAAGATAACATCAGAATAAAATAACATTACATCAAAATATAACTTTCACATCATTTAACAATTGCAATCAAAAGCAACCAAGTTCTAAAGTCAAAGCATATTCAGACACAATCATCAAATTATAATATAACATATGCATCACTAATCAGTTCACGATCAAATGATCACCAAGTTCCACAGTCACATCATAAGCATAACAAAGCATTACCAAGAAAACACTGTCGATCCAAATATCCAAAATGGAGGGGTGTTACATCCTCCCCCCTAGGGTTAGGCTTACTCCTGGAAGCCTACAAACAAAAATAGGGATAAAATTCCCTCAAACCAACTAAACACTAACTGACTTAGAACCTCGATCCGTGAGGATCAACTCCTGAAACTGAAGGATGAACTATACCAAGATGCTCGACCTGACAGATATCCACCACAGTGAATGCCCTATGCGATCAACTCGCATCTCCTACTGTCAGCTCTGAAACTGTCGGCCCCTGACTAAAACCCGAATTGCCCCGTTGAGGACACTCACAAGCAAAGTGGCCCTGCTGACCACAAGAGAAACATCCTATCCCTCTGCTGAGACCCTGCACAGCTGGAGGTCCACTAGGTCGTGGAAAACCACCTCCACTGATCACTGACTGAGAACACTGAGCAGGCTGATCAACATGATCACGATGAGCCCGTATCCAACTCCTATCTCTCTTCTTTTGCCTCCAACTTCTATCAGGTTGGGACTGAGAATTCTGCTGCCTAGACTGTGAAGACTGATGTTGTCCACCCTTAGCGGGTGACTGATGCCCTCTAGAAAACCCTATAGCCTGAGATTGGCCACCTGAGAACCAACACCAAAAGAAGGTGCACCACCAAACTGAACTCCCACCTGCCCACCTAAAGCCAAAGCTAAATTCTCCTCAACAATGCAAGCTTTATCTACAGCTACCTCCATGGTCTTCGGCTCAAATACCCAAACACCACCACTGATTTGGGGGTTTAAATCCCTAATGAAATGTTGTACTAACATACCCTCATCATCACCTATGCCCGCAAACTGTTTGAGCTCGAAGAAGCGACGCTCATACTGTTCCACTGACATATCCATCTGTCGTAGAGCATGAAACTCATCTCCATGGCGCTAACGCCAATGATCAGAAAGGAATCGAGCTTTGAACTGCTCTAGGAACAACTCCCAAGATATAGTGCCAATATCCAAATGGAGCTTCTGCTCCTCTAACCTCCACCAAGTAGATGCGAAATCCCTCAAGTGCATGATTGCACACCTAGCCTTGGTGTTGCTACCATACAGATGCATGGCAAAACACCTATTCAAATCAAACAACCAAGTCTCAGCCTCTGAACCACTGCCCATACCATCAAAAGTGGGTGGACAAGCTCTAAGGAGATCTCTCATGTGAGTAGCCATGTTTGCCTCAGATGGAGCTAGAACTTGATCTCTCTCTCCTACAACCTCCTGATCCCTATCCGACCTAGGCCCCAAACGAGGAAGAGTCTCCTTAAGCAAGCGACACAACTGAGCATCACTAATCCCTGGTTGATCCTGATGCTGAACACTAACCTCTGGCACAAACTGAGAAGCTTGATGATCCACATGATCAGAAACATGGGAAACAATGGGAGGTGCATCATGCTGATTACCTCCTCGACCGCCTACATGACCACGACCCCTACGACCTCGCTTAGGTGGCATGATCCTAAAAAGATACACACCACAACATAAGACAAGGCACACAAACAAATACTCTAAACAACTAACAACTTAATGGGTCCCAAAGCGCCCAGTGTTTAAACTTGGGCTCTGATACCATATGTAACGCCTCGCCATGCAACCCTAGGGAAAGTTGCAATTTACTAAACAAACGAACTAATCTTTTTTTTTTTTTTTAATAAGTACAATTAGCATACAAGTTCACTTAACCATTCCCAACCATTTCCCTAAGGCTACGAGACCGTGTTACTGAAACCAAGCGCAGAACATGAATTAAAACCATATCATATGATTACTTAACAATTAAAATTCACATACATTCCATTCATAATAAATCTACATCCAAGAATATGAAATGCCACATGATTCCAAACAATATAGCTTACCACATGTTTACAATAAGATTACAATACTCATTTCCCGAATGAGGTAAATCCAACAAATATGATAACATATTACAAATTCTGCCTCGATAACAAATGAGGGGTAATAAAATTACAATAAGTACTGAGAGAACAAGGCATGAGAAGAAACTGATTCCCACGAGCTCTCCATCTGGAAATTTTGACCACACGAACAAGAAGAAGAACCAATAGATTAAGATGCATGCCACCCAACCACGTGGAATCCAAAAGGTCCCACTCCCTCCGTGCTAGGAGATAGTAACAAGGAATTCCTATACAAGACCATCTACCACTAGACACAAGCTAAAACATAACTGAACTGAAACAACAACAATCACAATATCACTTAACAACTACAATCACAAAGTCACTTAACAACTACAATCACAATATCACTTAGCACAAGGTTACAATGCTTCCAAAGAACAAAGATCATATACATCGCACAATAACTCATTAACTATTGACATAGGAAGAGTGTCATGCATAAATTTTCATGAGTTACCCTGGCTCAACCTTCCTAGGCTACCGGACCCCCTTCCTGGGTTACCCTGGCTTGCCTCTACCGGCCGCTGGACCCTCATGCAAAACTATGCGTCCCATCTCATCTTGAGCCTTATCATTCACTTGCTTCACGAGAGAGACATTCTTTATCTTTATTAGTGTGAAAGATCCCCATTAATTCTTTTAGATTATCACTTAGTTAAACTCTAGGTGAGTTACCCTGGTGCCCCTTTATGTGCCGGACCCCCACAAAGAGCCACTCTCCTATCGACAACACACAAGGAACAATACCACAATAGGTAACTAGACAACATAACCTCTCCAATCCAAGGAGGAAACAAAACAAGGAAACTCACTCCGAACACTGGAGGAAACCAAATACGAAAACACACTCCTTCCAAAGGAGGTACAAATCTCATTACCCTCTCCTATTTCCCAGGAGGCACAAATCCCAGTTCATGGAAACTGGGTACAACATAATACAACTTTTCACATTTCCCCAGGCAATTCACAAATTGAACCACTACAAGAACATCCCATCCTAGAGAACTTCTCTGGAAGACTTACATAGACCCTTAACCCCATTTGTCTGACATGGAGAATAAAAGAAACATGATAGAAAAGCATTCCAGGAAACTCAATATCTAATGTTAGGGTTTCCTAAACCCAGTCAAACACAGTTTTCAATCTTGCATTTACTCAATTAAATACACCAAATTCATTTCCCAACATTGAAGTATTTACAACCCAATCATTTACTCTAAATTTCACAATTAACTTCCCTAATCAAAGCGTTCCAATAAATAAAGTCATCTGAATAAAATAATCAACCCTTACTCTACGTTTAACAGTTGTATTCATAATTGAGGTATTATAATAAACAAATTCATCTAGTTAAATAAATCATTAACTCGAGAAAATCCAATTTAATTCAACACACATGATATATTCCTAATTTGCACAACTACATAAAACATTACAATTTCTCTTAATCTTATCATATTAAATTCACATTCACAACGAGACAACTCTATTACATATATATCATTTATATAAAAAAAATCATTTCATACAATTAATAAAGTCATATTGCAAAATTTTAATTATATAATTATAATTAATTATAATTATATATATATATAATTATAATATATAAAAGGAATTAAAATTAAAATTAAAATTTAACAACATAAAATAAAATAAAATAAAATCAAAATCAAAATTCATTAATACCTACCCGTACCCCCCTGTGGTGGCCGCAGCCCCCACAGGCTGTGGTACACGCGTACCACAGTCTGTGGTGGCTGCAGCCCCCACAGTTTGTGGTGGCCGCAGCCAACCTCGGTGGGGCCATGGGTGGTACGGCCTCGGCTGACCCCCATCCCCAAATATACTTTTAGATTATATTTAAAAAAAAATTCTTTTGTATATATATTTTTGAAAATATAAAATTTTAATCGTTTTCCGTGGTAAACGACTAGTACACGAAGTCCGATTTACTGTATTATAACAAATAGATTTAAATATGTCATGAAATAATTATGAAATTTAAGAATTTTAAATGTAATCTAATTTCATTCAAAAGAATCAAAACAATAAGAATTTACACAAACTCAGAATTTATAAAAATAAAATAGGTTATGTATATATCTATTTTATATACACTTCTATATTTATTTTTGTAAATGCATAAATAAATATATACATCCCTAAAATTATAATAGAATAAAAAGACAATCAATTTTGTTTAAGAGACTATTAATTTTGGCACACAAATTCCATCCGATAATAAAATGATTTTCATTCTCAAAATAGTATTTTTCTCAACCATATTGTATTAACGAACTACTGAAGATTTAATTATAATTTTCAATAGAAATCATTCAAGAATATAACGCAACCAAACAAAACCCTCTTTCAAACAAAATATCGATTTAAAGTATTACAGACATGATTTTTCTTTACAAAACAAATAGAATAAATAATAAATTTTATGGAACCTAGAGTCCTTCGTTCGAAGAAGAATCCCTTCTGTAGCCTCCTCTCGATTTCCTCCTACCTTCAGCTCTTTTCTCGATCTTCTGCCTTCAACGTTCTTCTGAATCTATCTTTTTTTTTCAACCACAATAATTTTTACCCAAAAAAACCAAAACCCAAGACTGTCTTTTCCTCCCTTTTCTTTTCCAGATCCCAAAAACAAAAAGAAAAACTCCCGTGTCTCACTAATTTCCTCATAAAAATAATAAATAAAAAAGGAAAGAATCAATAAAGCTCTTTCTCTTTCTTTTCTCAAAAATCCTCTTCCCTTATTGGTCCTTTTTCCAGCTTTTAAAAGCACAACTTATCTACAATTTTAATTAAAATAATTTATTTAATCAAGATATTATCTACACAAGATTTGCTAAATTAATATTAATAAAAAGATAATATTTAATTATCGTCATCAATATTAATTTTAAATAATTATTTACATTTTAAATTAATTAAATCACTTTTTAATTTACAATATATTTAAATTTGACTTTTAACTAACTCACAATAAATCAAGTAATAATGCAATATTAATTAATTATTTTATAAAATAAGATTAATTAATTAAGCACTAACCATAAATTAAATAAATACATAACAATCAAACTACATAGTGACAAGGACAACACTTCAGTCATGACACCACAACTTACAACAGGACGACGGACTTGGGATGGAAAACCTAGCTACTATCTCCCAATCAATTACTGTTGGTAAATGGACACGCTCAAACCTATGAAGCCAGGTGGAGTCGATGTCATGTACCTGTCAACCTGCAACAAAGAGCATGTCGAACGTGCAATATATATATATATAATATGATCAAACACACCGTGAAGAGGAAATCTCAGAATTGTAGGGCGCTCGCAAGCGAGTGGTACAATCCTGTCCCCTTCACCAATATAGTATCACTAACTGACGCATCTAACATCAATGATATGATCAATAGCATAAACATCATTAAATCAAATATCTTCTACGTTAAACCAAAACACGCCACAAAGATAACATTAGAAACATTACATCAAAATATAACTTTCACATCATTTAACAATTGCAATCAAAAGCAACCAAGTTGTAAAGTCAAAGCATGTTCAGACACAATCATCAAATTTTAATATAACATATGCATCACTAATCAGTTCACGATCAAATGATCACCAAGTTCCACAGTCACATCATAAGCATAACAAAGCATTACCAAGAAAACATTGTCGATCCAAATATCCAAAACGGAGGGGTGTTACACACACACAATACTCAATGCCCAATTTACTTGCAAATTTACCTAGAGTTGCAACCTCGTTCTCTAATACTAAGTGTCATGCCCAAAAAATTCACAAGAAAATTTGACTTTTCTTTTTGAAGATTAATTTAAGCATTAATCACTCATATGCATTCTAGGTGCATCAACTAGTCATGATACAGACTTTACACCTTTGTGAAATCACCTCTTAAATTAAGTGTGTAAGTTAGCATTAAAGAATTCGTTAAACTGTCTCTACTAAGTCTTACCTGCAATCTTGACACCTTGCCTTTTTGTAGTGTTGACTAGGTTTATGTAATGCCTCTCGTGTTGTCATTTTTCTGATACTCTTCTCATGCTTTTTTGCATAGTTGACACTATGATGGTCATTGTTTCACCAATTTTACTTGTTTAGATGATATTTTTGTTTGCATGGACAATTATGATACTCTCTTTTCTGATGTTGATGATATGATGATGCATGGTGTTTGTCTTTATCTGGTTATGCTTATCATATAGGTGTGGTATTATGTTGTTATGTAAATTGATTAATGCTTGTTTCATTATATCTATGATGATGTGTTACTTTTTGGAGCTTGGTGAGAGGATGGTGTAGCATCGCTCGTTCACGAGTGCCTTGCTATGCTACGACTTCCTCTCATAGTGTGCTTGCGATTGGATATATATGTTGCTTGATATTTGGTTTGATGCAAGATGCAGGTATTGGGAATTGACTCGACCTGCACTGTCAGGTTTGAGCATGCCCTATAATCCCAATGGGTATGATGTGGAAATTGGAGTTGACAAGAAAGTCCTTGTCCTAGTCTATCACCCTGTCATTATATTTGACGATGTGGTCTATTTGCAACCCCGTTTTCTATCTTGGTATCATTTTGTTTGAGTTGTTTATTTGGATTGTTTAATTAATGTCGTGATAATCAATTGATGTATTTGTTGTTCATTGTGTGTTGAGTTATTAATCATCATTCAATTAATTAGTTTAATTTAACGATGTTCATAAGTAATATGTGATTTAATTAAAATATCAATTATTAAGTGAATGTTGTTGATTAGTTAATTATTAAATTAGATTATTAGAATAATTTCATTAATTAATTATTGAATTAATTAGTTATGTTACAATTATTCAATTACTATTATTTTATTAAATAAATGGCTGATTGCCATTAGGTTTAGTCTTTGGCACCCAGGTTTATGTGTTTATTTATTTTTATTCATATATATATATATATATGAATGTGTGTGGGGATATTTATATGGGTTACTCCTTAGAAAATATGATTTACTATGTCACACCCTTGCTTTACTAAAAAACAATAGAGATAACAAACATCATCTACTTACATATTTTTATTTCAAAAAGTGTATGTTTATCTAAATGACTGTAATGTTGTGTTTAATTTGGCTAAAAATATAATCATTAATATAATACCTTGATTTTATGATTTCCATTGTCCTTATAAATTTTACATTTTTTTAATTAATGTTTACCCACTAAATTTATTTTTCTTTTATTTTAAATTAAAAAAAAAAAAGAGGAAAAGAAGAGAATATATTTGCTAACCAATTTATATTTTTTTGTTAAAATATCCTTTTTACTATTAGCTAGATAAGTGAAAACTTTTCCTTAACCACTAATTTGTTTACTAACTTTATATCTGTCTCAAAATAGATGAAAAATATTTTTTATAATTTACTTGTACAAATACTATTAATAAGAAAACACAAATAATATGCATAACATTAAAAAGGAGAACAATATATTTAATTAATGAATCACTCAAGGCTTACTGTAACACCACGATACCCAGTTATGTGGCTATTTTTCTTTCCCTAAAAATTTATGTGGCTAACCAAAGTCGAGCCAAGGAAAAGGTAAAAATCTTTTTTTTTCACTACCTAAAGAATGAATGGACGGGGGTGGTGATTGAAAAAAAAGAAAGAAAAGAATAGAAGAAATAACACAGGGGGATAGGAACACATAAATAAAAATTGAAAGGTTGAGAAGTTGGAGAATCTAGTGAGGGTGTAAAAATTCTCTTATGAATTTTAGCAAAACTATCAATTCATTATAGGTACATTGTATGCAAGTACTATTTATGTTTACTATGATGTTTTTGAGAATGTAAGCAACATTTACAGGGTGTTTTACCCTACACAAAGAGCCATAAGGGCTAGAAAGTCCAGATCAAAAAATAATTAAACAAAATACCACACCAAAAAACACCTAATCTAAAACCAAATAGAGACTGACACTATATCATCACAGACCCACTCCTGGAAATCCTCGGTTTTCTTTATCCCCAGTTCATCCTTCATGGCAGCTGAGATGTTGCCTGAATTGTATTATCTAATATTTTTTTGGAAGGAATATGGTAATAAAAAATTTAATTGATATGCAGATTTATCTCATTTCTTTACTTGTTTTTGCATCATGTATTTTTACCTAAGGGAATTCATGTTAGGCATCTTAGCATATTCAAATACTTCATTTTGGTTGGGACATTTGGTACCTAATAGAGGCTATAAAACTTGGATTTTCCACCTACAATGCTTTTCCTAAGAATTTATAATACCTATATCTGTCTCATTTGTGACTTAAAATTTTGTTGCCTATCTAGTCTCAATTTCACAACTAGTTTGGTCACTTTCATTGTGTTGGGTTTCATTTTATTGTATTTCCTTTGTTATCTAGTAAATGGAGATACTCAAATTTTTTATTTTAATTGTGTTGTTGGTTGTGAATCAATTGAGATAATATATTTCCATTTTTTTCTCTTTGATTTATTATCATAAATTTATATACCAATCATATTCAAAGAACTTAGATTTTAGCATATTATTACCATTTACTAATAGTTCTGTAAGCCTTAGCATTGGGTAAAATAAGTTTCACAATCTTTCATTATTTTTGTAAAATCAAAATTAAAGCTTACTTGGGTAACTTAAAGAATTATTTTTATAGGGAAACAAGTAGCTAACTCTTCTATAATTTACTTTAGAAACAAAATCAAATTTATCAAAGGATAGCAAATAAATTACTTGTTTTCCCTTCACTTTTTATTTGTTTACCTCTCCTTAATATTAGGCCTATTGGTAGGGTTTTCTCTCAAATCCTAAACTTTAGGCTAATAAAATGTTTTTTTTTCCTTAAAAGCCTAAAAATACTTGGGGATAAATAAACGTCTCATGGAATATTTCCTAAAAAAGGGGGAGGTAAAAGTACATGCCAATTCTAACAAGTGCCATGTAGTGGCCAGTACTTGCCTTTGTAGTATTCTAATTAGAGATTTGTAAAGTTGGAATAAAAATAAATGTAAGTTTAATTAATTTGAATAAAATTAAATGTTTTTTTTTTCAATTGTTGTTTTTTAGTTTTTCCTTTTTCCTTTTGTATTTTGTTTGATTAATAGCATTAGTTTTTTTATATATTTTGATTTATTATTAAAAATAATTCTTAGATTGATTCTAGTTGATTTTGAATTTGATAGTTGAAGTTAAATATACTACTAATATAATAAATATATTATATTCTTATTTAATATTAATTATTTATAAATTATATTATATAAACTAATTAAATAGATAATATTGTTATATTAATATATTTTAAATATAATTATTAATATAGTGATTTACTATTATATTAATTATATTAATAGTAATAATATAATATTATTAATATTATAATTAACATAGTATTCAATTAAGATAGTTTATTAATATATATATAAATATATTAGAAAATAAAATAACCTATATTATATTGTATATAAATATATAATATAAATTAATATTAAATATAATATAGTTAATATATTACCTACATAATATAGGTTAACTTATTTACCTACAGATTATTACTATAATAGAAGATATAAATAGAAATAGTATATGTATATATATATATATATATAATTAATATATATATATAATTAATATATATATATATATATAATTAATATATATATATATATATTAGGTTATATATTATTTTATATATCTATATATTATAGGTTATAAATTTTTTTAGAAACTATATATATATATTAATATAAAAAAAATATTATTAATGAAAAGGAGCACATATATAATTCAATTATACCATAAAATATTAAAAATATAGATAAAGATATTAGTTTAATGGAAATAATAATACAATTTTATTTTTTTATTTTTTTTAATAGTCTGAATCCAAATCTCTATAAAATAGTTAATTGTTTTTTGTAAGATTTTATTTAATAAGAAAATAACAATTACATACATTAAAAAAATCATTCTTAAAAAAAATCAATATCACATTTATTTATTTTAGAAAGATTTAATGAAATTATTTTATAAAGCAAAAAATGAAAAATCATTCGTTAAAAAAATGTTTAATTTGCTTTATCCACCAATAACACACAAAACTTTTTTTAACCAATCATATGCACAAAAAATAATTTTTATAATTTATAAAGTTAAATATTTTACAAGTTGACTTTATAAAATTGAATTTTATTTTAATTTTTGTTTAAATATTGTTTTTGATTGGTTGAAAATTAAATTATTAATAACTAGTTAACTAAAAAAAGTCAAAGTCATTACAATAGTACTATGCCAATGACAAGTACTAATAAAGAAAGAATGTTAGTTAATACCTTACTTTTTTTTAGATGAATTTTCTTTTCAAAAGATAAATCTCTTTTAGAGTGAATATTTATAGTTTTAAAACATTTTGGTACAAATAGTTTTCCCTTGTTTTTAATATTTAAAATTTATGTGAGTAATTTAAATAAATATATTATCATAGATATTTTAAATAAAAGTAGTTAATAAGGTAAAGAAATTAAATTTTAAATTGAAAGGTAAATACTAATCATGTTTTACAAAAGATAAGTAATCTAGAAAATATTTATGTTAATAATTAATTAAAAAAAATTGGGGTAGATTAATAGAAATAATTTACTCACAATAATTATGTCTATATATATATATATGATTACTTAAAATTATGGATTTATATATTTATAATTGGAAAATTTCTGAAGTGATTTAAATTGGATAAATTTAAAAAGGGCAAATATTTGAGTTAGTTAACGAAATTGAATTAATTAATCAAATGGGATATACATTTATATAATTAATGTTAAAAGAATATTTATTGTATTTGGTGTATAATTTAGATATAAAATATGTTGCATGGTTCATAAGTTAAGTAGCTGGTTTTACAATGTACGTTTAAATGCAACGCTTTATTTAGAAACTTCTTTGATGTTACTACTTTAGATGTGTATGAGATTTTGTATAGTTTAAATGACTTTATTATGGAAGTGTAATTTGAAGGTTGTGATGATGTAAAAGATGTTCCCTTTATATTATTATTTTGAATGTATTGAAGAATTTAAATGATTAATTTTTTCTTATGGTTCCTTGATACGAGTCTCTTTTCGGCGATAATTTTTGGTGTTATGGAGCTTTAGGTGATGGTTTCTAGTAGTCATGTTTCGATTTTATGATGGGAACCCCACAATGTGTAAGTTTCTCTCACTTGGTAGTTATGGGTAGTTGTTTTTTTTTAGTTTCTAGAGGCAGTGGGAAAAAATGGATTTAAGTTGGATTTTTCATGCTTAGTCCCTTGTGATTCATTTGATCTTATTATTATTTTGAACTCACATGGGTGTACCTTGTTCCATGGTTTTTTTGCCTTGGGTTATGGATTTGAGCAAAAGGATTTATGTCTTGCTTATGTTCTTGGTTGTTGTGGTTTAGTGCTTTACATGTTTTGGTACCCCCCTTCATGTTGTGAGTTTGGTTTTAGGGCTATCAAGAAGAGTGGCTCTTCATGGGGGTCGATGCACAAAGGGGCAACTTGGGGAACCCATGGAAGAGTTCCCTTAACAAGTGATAACCTAATAAAATTAATTAGTGGGTTGGGTAGGATCACACTAAACAAGAATGTATAAAATGCCTCACCCATGCCGTTAGTGCTTTCACAAACTAAAGGTGGGCTGAGAAGGCCATGGTCGGAAAGATCACTACCTTGTTCTCACGAGAGGTCAGTGGTCCTGCATGTGTCACCCTATGGGGCCAGTGCCTAGTGAGAGGCAGCTAGGATAACCATAGATGGGGGTCGACGCCTGTTGAGGTAGCCAAGATAACCCATGATAGGGTCGTGCGATGACACTCTCCCATAGTATCCCTTGTTATTGCCTTTGTGTGCTTATGGAAGCATAGATCTTGTAAGTAGTTGTTTTTATGTTATTGCTATTCATGTTTCTTGTTACTCTTGTTTGGTAGTCTTTTTGCTTGATTGTTCTTGCCATGGGTCTTTCTTGTCATCTCCTAGCACGGGGGGTGGGCCTTTGGGTCCACGTGGTCTGGTGTACCTTTCTTTGTACCCCATTGGATTCCCAAATGGAGTTTGTGTTGATGCAATTGATCCAGAACTTCACCTCAGTTTAGTTGTACCATGTTCATTCTGTATTACTATTGTATTTGATGTATCTTTCCCGCTTTGAGTCGGGAAGCATGGATACGCATATGTAATCCTGAAATGATGTAATTTCATATCATAACTATGATGAACTTGGATATTCTGATTTGATCCATGTAATGTATATTTGTATATATTCTCTTGAATATGTTATGTGTTTATATATGGATACTTCACATTATGCAATGACATAGATGGATGATTAATGTTATCATAATTTTATGTTATGGTTATCATGTAATTTTAGAATTCGCTAATTATCATTTTGGAATGTGTTTATGATACGTAATGTCATCACGCGTACCCCATAGGATGTAGGTTGTTAGTTTAATTGTATAATTTCATTAAATGTGTTGTTTGTTAATGCTCATCTTATGTAATGTTTTACTTTCAAATTTATTTTTTTGGTAATTTGTTAGTTTTAGTTGTCCTTTAGGGCTCGTGCGGTGGGGAATTATAGTTAACATAAGTCTTGTCTAATTAGGATGAGTCTCATAAGAAAAAATTCTAAGTTTGAAGGAGAATCAATTATTAATTTAGAAATACCTTAGGTTGAATCAATATTAATAGAGGTTAATTATCTATTGATCACTAAGGAGATTAAAGTCCATTAAATGGATCTTGATTATAATCTGGTTAAATATTCATTTTCCATTGCTTGAAGAGTTAAGATATAAAATACCTTTCATAATGTATTGCCTTAGCTTTACTTCTAAAATATATATTAACTCCTTAATGTAAACCAACTCAATATAAACATGTTTTATTCAAGGGGTCGACCCAATCCTTAATATCTACCATTTAATGTGTGAACATACTAAAATTTAATTTAATGTTACTTAGAGACTCCTCTGAGCCCCAATGAAAGAATAATTTATTAGGCTTCACCTAATTTATTTTAATTTATACTTTGAATAGTTAAATACTTATTTGTCCCATTTCTTGAGATAAGACAACAAAATAAAATCACCTAGGTTGATTAATTTAATTTTATCAATGGTTTAATTTATAACCCCTTAGTAGAGAGGCCACTACGGTGCACATGATGAATTACAATGGGTGGTCATTTCTCTTTGTTAAATATTAATTAATCTAAGGTCATGTTACACTAGGTTTATTTAATATGGATTTGATTACTAAATCACCTCATAAAAGATTATATCTTTAAGTTTGACCTTTTCCCTCAATGAATATATTTATCATTATTTAATTAAGACTTATCCATTACATGTTTCAAAAAGTAATGACAAATCCTATATCTATGACCTCATCGATTGGATTATTTATAATTTCCTATGTGGTACGGTGACTAGTGTACTCTATGTTTACCAAGTTAAATATATAATTTAATTAATTGATATCAGCAAGGTTTAATTTGAATTTATCAGTAGGAAATACTTTGGCTTAAATAATATTATAATAATCAATTTACTAAATAAATTCCCTTATTTTTAATTAAAGAGACTAACTCACAATAGATTTAGTTATGAAAATAATGAACTCAAATGCCTTTAATTAGTTAATTACTTTTCCAAGAGATTTATGATATGGAAAATATTATATATACCTTTGGATTTAGTCCAAATTAGAATTAATTTAATAAGTCACTTAAATTAAATTTGTGTTCAAAAGTTACTTTATTAAATGTTTAAAAAGTGACTTTATGTAACACCCCTCCATTTTGGCTCTTTTGATCGGCAGTGTTCCTTGTTATGTTGTTTGTGTTTATACTTTGACTTGGTACTTGGTTACTATTTGATTGTAAACTGTTAAGCGATGCATATGTGATATTTTGATGTGATGGAATTTTACTCTGATGTTATTATTATGGCTGTAGTACCCCTCCATTTTGCTTGTGATTTCTGTTAGCATGTTTTTACATTGATAGACTTTGGTACCTTGTTTTGTATATTTTGATCGCTAACTTTTGAGCAACAGTGGATTCGTTTTGTGATATGATAAACATTGTATGGTGATAATTAATTTCTGACATGCTTTGTATTAGCGTAGATGTTTCCTTCAAATGTTATTGCTATATATATGTTTATGGTAGATTAACTGTTATTTAATTTGTTAGTTTGATGTGACGTGTATTGGTGTGGAGAACGAAGTTGCATCACTCGCTTGCGAGTGCCCTATGATTTCTGTGATTTTCTCCGCACGGTGTGCTTGTATAATGGATTATATATATATGTATGTTATTTGTTTGGTTGTAGGATTGCAGGTACATGACACCGACTCCACCTGGTTACTCAGGTCTGAGCGTGTCAAGACTCAACGAAAATGTTGATTGGGAGGTAGTAACATGGTTTATCCTAGTCTAGTCTTAAACCCAATCACAGTATATCGTCAGTTTTAGTTTGGAGTCTTTGGTTGTCTTGTTTGTGCCTGATTGGATTAATTGTTTTGAAAGGAAAATGTTGTCAATTTAGTGATAGTTTGTTATTCTTTAATTTACTGTTTATTTAAATTAATTTTAAATGTTAAAAATAAGTTTTACATTTTATTTAATTAATTAATTAGTTTGTTTGGTTAAGTAATTTAATCATTGAGATTAAATTCATTTAATTAATTAAATTAATTAATTGAATTAAAATTGCTTTAATTGTGTAAATAGATTTAAATTTAAAATTAATTGTTATGTGGGTAATGGTATTTTAATTGTTAGATAAATAAATTAAATGAGGAAAAAGGGAAATTTGTATTTTGAAATTTGAAAATTTTAAATTCTTTAAAATGCATGAATTCTTGATAAGGAAGAAAGAAAAGATTTATCCGGGAGGTGGTTAGAAGATATTTTTTCTTCTCGACATGTGTGGCAGTGGAATTAATTGTTTCTTGTTGAGGATTTTCTCAGATGTTATCTAGGATTTGGAAAAAATAGAAGATTACTTCTTCACGGGAAATGAAAGAATAAGGTTCTGTTAAAAAAAAATATATTGGTTTCAATAAATTTGTGAATTTTGCTTTGGGATTTGTTGTATATTTCTGGAAGATCTCTTTGGGTTGGTTTTAGCATCTTTCTGGATTTTTTGTTCTGGAGAAGCTTTGGAGGATTGCACGCAATAGGCAGTAAAAATTCTCCCCTATAGACAAATTTCAAGCTACAGGAAATAGGTTTTTCATTGTTATTTATTTGAATTAATCCTTTTGAAAAGTTTGTCTGTGAATAAGAATTAGTATTGAGAAGTTTTGTTAAAATTGTTTAAAAATCGTGCCTATTGAAGAAATTGTTTGTGATGTAATCTCTGTTCTTCTCGGCAAATTAGTCTGTAGAAAATTTGTTATTTCTTTGTTAAAAGCTTCCTATAGGAAACAGTTTGAGTAAAAATTTGTGAAGGAAATCATTTATTTGGGAAAATGAAATTGAAATCTTTGGGAATAAATTAGAATTTATTGGGGAAAATTTTTTGTGCGTACTCCCATTGAAGAACCCTATTGAAAATCGATTTCATTGTAAAACCCTGTAGAATTTTCTAAATTTCCCCATAGGAAAACCCTGTTGAATTTGTATATATATATATATATATTTTATACATATATATAATTTCATATATAAATTGGATTGTGCAATTAGGAGAAGAAACGCCATACAGGCGAAATTGATAAATTAGGTTAAACAAAGAAAATTTTGACGGATGAAATTCATATGAAATTGCTGTCCATTTTTATTTATTTATTTTAGATTTTTGTTTTGTGAAATATATAAAAAAAAACTAGTGAGAGTCGAAGCGCTCTGGGTGGGGTTACCCATGGCCGACCCCGCAGGGGGACGACAGTGAGGGTCGAGCCTAGCGCTGCCCTCACAGGCAGCACTTGGCTCAGCCGCCCACGGCCGAGCCCTATGGGGCGGGTTGCGAAGGCAGCCCTATGCACAGCATGGCCCGCGGTACGGATAGGGATTTAAACCCTAACATTTATTTAAAATGTTATGCGAATTTTAATATGTAATTTAATTTGTTATTATTTAGCATTAATATTTATATATTTTATATTTATTATATATATATGCTATACATAATGTATATTAATAATATAATATATATTATATATAAAATATATATATATATATAATATTTATAATTATATATTTATTTAATGTTAAGAAAATTTGGAAGTATATTCATGTTAATAATGAGATATTTAAAAGAAATAGTTTATTAAATATCTAGATATAGATATTTTAATAATTAATTTACTATGATTAAGTTATTTGTGCTTAAATTAAATTGATAATTTTTGAGTTTATATTGATTTCATTATAATGTGTGGTTATGAAATTGAGCAAGTTATAGGTTTGATTTTCGTACTAAATGGAAGTTGAATTAAATTCTAGATGATTAATTTTGTATTACATATTCTAATTGAATGGATTTAGTAAATCCTAATGTAGATTCCTTATGTTTCGATTTGCTTTAAATTGAGTTTCTTTTAATTGGGAAAATTGGGAATGTTGTAGGTGTACAAGTCTTCCAGATAAGTTGTATAATGTGAGAGTTGTAAGTGTTTAAATACAATCCTTGTGTTGACTAAGGTAGTGTACATGGTTTTGCATGGTGTTTAGACACCTGGTTTTATGAACATAGACTTTATGTCCATTATGAAAAGTGTAGAATTATATGTTTTATTCTTGTGCACTTTGTTTACCTTAGTTAGGGAAACTTAGATTCCTTTGTTATTTTTAGGGGAGTGGCTCTGTGTGAGGGCCGACACACAAAGTGGTGCATGGGTAACTCATGTAGGGTTAGTAAGTCAGTGGAAACTAAAACAAAACATTAGTTAGCTTAAAATATTTAATTAGATTAATATGCCTCACTTATAGACTCAAGAGCTAGTTCAGTCTTGTGTATAAGTTGAGAAGGCCTGGAATGGCAAATTGATATCTTGATATTTTTAAAGATATTCAATTCCACAATAGTTTTACATGTGGGGCCGGGTTTTGTAAGAGGTTACCAGGGTAACCCAAGTTGGGGGCCGAAACCTAGGAAGAAACACCAGGGTAACCTATGCAACATTGTGATGACACTCCACCTAAACTAGCAGTTTACCATGTGAACTTAGAATATTTGAATATCCTGATTCTAGAAGCAATGTAACCATCAGTTAAGTATGTACTTGTGTCTAGGGTTAATAGATTATGTCTAGGGAACCTTATTACTATCTCCTAGCATGGGGGGTGGACCTACGGTAACCACATGGTTGGGTGGAACATGCACCTTACTCCGTTAGGTCCCCAGTTTATGATCATGGCAATGAGAGCTTCATGGATGGAGAGCTCGTATTTGGATATATATGTACTTCCTTTATTACATCATTGAAAATCTTGTATTTGAAAACATCCCTCAATTGTTATGAGGTGAACATTTGAAATATGTAATTGTAAACTATTATTTGATCTACCTCATCTAAAAAATGAGTATTGTAATATCATTTCAAATGCAATGTAAGAATCTTATTTATACTTTATATTTTCATGAATCAAATACAAATGATATGCAATGTTTACTTTTAAGTTTATGTTATCTTATTACATGCAATGCTAAATACTAAAGTCGTCTATGGGAATTCTCAAGTAGTGTGTCATCGTGTAACTTAGTGAATGTATGCAACTAATTAAGTTAATATTATTACTTTAAAAAAAAAATTATTTCACTTACATAGACAAATGCAACATTCCTTAGGTTACAAGACGGGGCATTACAATGGCATGTTTTGAATTAGCTTAGCAAATATTTAATTAATGATGTTAGACTCGTCAGTTAGAAAGTCTGTATTGGTGAAGGGGACAGGATTGTATCACTCGCTTGTGAGCACCCTACGATTCCAAGATTTTCTCTTCACGGTGTGTTTTATTATATCATATATATGCATGTTCATTATACTCTTTGTTTGCAGGTTGACAGGTACATGACATCAACTCCACCTGGTTCATAGGTTTGAGCATGTCCATTGGCCAACAGTATTCGATTGGGAGATAGTAGCTAGGTTTTCCATGCCAAGTCATCACCCTAATCATGGCGTGTCTTCAGGTTTTAGTTGGGTTAAGTTGCTTTTTCGTTGTTCATTTCTTCTTATTTTCATTTAAATTACAAGTTGAAAAAGGTAGATAAATGGCTTTATGTATTTACTTGTTTATTAAATTTAATTGGTTACAATGTTATAAATGTTATTTAAATTTATTCATTAATTTAATTAAATTAATAAAATGATCCAATATAGGATTAGATTTATTTTATTGATTAATTAAATTAATTATGTTGAAATAAATCAAGTTATTCATTTTGGAATTGTAATTGTTAAATTCTTTTTGGTTAAGTGTTAAAGTTGTTTTGAAAAGAAAATTTTAAAGTTGAATGATTTTTGGAAATGTTTGAAAACATTTAAAGGCAGTTGGAATAGAAATTTTAAAATAAATGATAAAGCCATGTTGAAAAGAATTTTATTTTTAAATTTTCAAATAATCAAAATATCTCCAAATTTATAATAAATTTGGTGGATGGGATATTTTTAGGGGTTTGACTAAATTTGGGAAACTCTATGAGAGGAAATACAATTTCATTCTAATTTTTCAATTTCAATTTGGTGGAGAAAATTGTTGTTAAAAGAAAAGGAAGGGATTCTTATTTGTATTATGCATTGTTGAATTTGGGTAAATTTTTTTTGGAAAAGATTTGGAGGAATTGGAATTGGCAGCTCAACTTCAGTCTTCTTCTTCAAGCTCTTCTTCCAGCTTCATATCACAGGTTCCTTCTTGTTTTATGGTTTGAAAAATTGCATTTTCAATTTGGAAAACTTGTACAAACAAATTTGAAAACCTTGCTATAATCTTGAAAGAATTTAGATTTCTTGAAGAAAAACAATCTCCTTCAGCTGAAAATTCCAAGTTAAACAATAGAAGTTGAAAGGAACAAAATAATTTTTTGAAATACCTCTGTTTGAAGTTGAAAATTTCCAGAAAATTGAGTTCATAAAATTGTGCTTGAAATAATTCCTTCTTTTGTCATTATTCTGTAGAAAATTTTCCCAATTTGGGCTGTGAAATGATATATCTATATATATATGCACTTATAATTTGCATATAAAATTTATATGCTGGCTGGAGGATTTTCTTTTAAACAAAATTGTTTATATAAAAATTCTGTGTTAAATTTTGTGTTGATGATGCAAGGGAGTTTGGTATTTTTTGTTTGGTTTTAAATTAAAGAAATTAATATAAAAAAAAAACAATAAAATTTTATTGTTATTTGGTGGGGGAGGGGGAGAGGCAGCCTTGGCTGCCATAGCCAACCCCATGGTGGGCACTGCTGTGGCAGCGCTCCCCACAAACTGTGGGAAGTGCTGCCACAGGCAACGTCCTCCACGGGGAGGCTGGGCGCAGCCCTGGGCTACATCCCCTCCTCTTGGGGTTTGAGTTTAATTATAGTTTTTTTTTATAAATTATATTATATATATTATATATATAATATTATATTTGTTTTTTTAATTTATTATTTAAATATATATACTATATATATACTATATAATATATATATATATTATATATTTTAAATAATGAGAATATTTGTAATGTTGGGAATTAAATTTTTTTTTTTTATATATATAGTTAAATATTATTTATATATTTAATATATATTTGTAATTATATACACATTAAGTATATATAATTATATATGTATGTTGGATATATATAATTATATTTAAATATGATTATTAAAAATTTATTGTATGAGAATAGATGAGAAATTGATTTTTCAATAAAATGATTTATTTAAAAAAAAATGATTTTGATCAATATGTGTGATTGAAGAAAATGAAATAAAATAATTAGTATAAGCATCTTATTACGAATAATGTTAAGTATTTTAATTGATTACTTGCACTATGTCATTGCTTGGCTTGGATTTAGGAAATCCTAACATTAGTTTATTAAGTTGCCTAAAATCCTTTTAAGTGATGTTTGTGTTCATTCTCGATGTTGGGCATTTGAGTCATTTGTATATGTAAGTCTTCCAGATAGGGTTTTTAATTATTTGGGGTTGTCATAATATGTTAGTCAATCTCTGTATTGTCTTGGGTAGTGCGTATTGATGTATTCTGTTATTTCACCCAGTTTTCACGAACGGGGATGGTTGTACATCCTTTGGATTATGAGTGGTTTATGTGGTCTATGCCTCCTTTGGAAGGAGTGGATTATGTGTTTCGTTGCCTCCTAGTGTTTGGAGTGAGTTTCGTTGTATGTTGACTCCTAGAGTTGGAGTGATTTTTTTTTCTAGTTTGTATGCGCTTTGGCACCCTTGGTGATTGGTTTGGTTGGGTATGTTGTCGATAGGAGAGTGGCTCTTTGTGGGGGTCCGACACACAAAGGGGTGCTAGGGTAACTTGCATAGGGTTTAAGTAAGTGATAACTCAAAAATAATTAATGAAAAAATCTTAGACTAATTAAGATAATAAATGCCTCTTTCATGACTCATTCGCTTTAAAGGTTTGAGGTGAGACGAGAAGCACAAGTTGTATGGGGGTCCGACGGCTGGTAGAAGCAAGCCAGGGTAACCCCGAAGTGGGGGTCCGGTAGCCTAAGAAGGTTGAGCCTGGGTAACTCATAGAAAATGTTGTGTGACACTCTCCCTATGTCAACCAGAAGTCAGTTTGTTGTACTGCGTATATGATCATTATCCTCTGGAAGCATTGTAACCTTTGTGTTAAGTGATGTTGTTCTTGTATCTAATTCAGTTCAGTTATGTTTTAGCCTGTGTCTAGAGGTAGATGGTCTTGTGTAGGAATCCTTATTACTATCTCCTAGCACGGGGGGTGAGACTTCGGGTATCACATGGTTGGGTGGAACGTGCACCTTAATCCGTTGGGTCTTCTTCTTGTTCATGTGGACGAGATTTCCAGTTGGAGAGCTCATGGGATCTAGTTTCATTTCATGTTTATTCTTTTCAGATGATATTGTATTTTATTACCCCTCATTTGCATCGAGGTGGAAGTTGTAATATGTAATCATGCTTATTGGATTTATCTCATTTAGGGAATGAGTGTTGTAATCTTATTGTAAATTTATTGTTATCTGTAATCAAGTGGTATCTCTTATCCTTGGATGTATTTTATCTTGTATGGAATGTATGCGTTCTTATTTCTTAAAGTAATTAATGTTATGGTTTTAATTCATGTTTCTTGTTTGGGTTTCTAAGTAAACTCAGTCTCGTAATCTTAGGGGTTGTTGGCAAATGGGTAGTGAATTTGCATGCTAATTGTACTTAATAAAAAAAATTATTGTGTTTGAGTAGTTAATTGCAACTTCCCCTAGGGTTGCGTGGCGGGGCATTACACTTTAAGTCACAACTTAAAGCGAGGGTTCCTAATCATATTGTCCCCACTAAAATCCAAACTAAGTTATAGGTGAAATTATTTAAAGAAACTAAATTAATTAAGCAAAAATATAATGTGTGTACTCAATCTCCATCCTAAGATTATATTAGAAGGTGACCATTAGATCTTTGTAAAACTAAGAAAAACCTTAATCCATGAGGATACCCTTCAAAACTTGTCTTTCTCTCACAATTTTTATTCATTAGAGTTTGTAGGTTTGGGAGAGGATGTAAGAGAGTTGTAAGTCCATGTAAGGATATTTTTTTAAGCTTATACATTCTCTCTATCTTGTTTTCTTATTTCTTTATATATATGAATATAATCTTCTACTCCTCTCATGTCATTTTCTTATTTACAACTGATTAATATTATTTTTTCTTGTTATTTTATGTATATTAAAATGTGTCTATACTATTAAATATACACCATATATATATATATGGTGTATATTTAATAGTATAGACACATTTTAATATACATAAAATAACAAGAAAAAATAATATTAATCAGTTGTAAATAAGAAAATGACATGAGAGGAGTAGAAGATTATATTCATATATATAAAGAAATAAGAAAACAAGATAGAGAGAATGTATAAGCTTAAAAAAATATCCTTACATGGACTTACAACTCTCTTACATCCTCTCCCAAACCTACAAACTCAAATGAATAAAAATTGTGAGAGAAAGGCAAGTTTTGAAGGGTATCCTCATGGATTAAAGTTTTTCTTAGTTTTACAAAGATCTAATGGTCACCTTCTAATATAATCTAAGGATGGAGATTGAGTACACACATTATATTTGTGCTTAATTTATATATATATATATATATATATATATATATATATAAATATGTATATAAACATATCTATATATATTTAATGTATATAGATAGATGTTAGTCTAAGAACAACAAACTGAATAATGAATATATATATATATATATATAGCATATTTTATTGTTATTTTTTTTGTTTAAACTATTGTTTATTAAAAAAAATTACAGATTTTTATTTAAATGAAGTAGTTGAAAAAAAACACAATTTTTTTAATTTAAAAAATATAGGTTGAAATTTTTCTAAGGGTGTGGCATCACCCAAGTAGGGGTTGTGAGCCCCCTACTAGGGTTGTGCCCTCTGTAGGGGCCTTAGCAAGGTTCATGCACCCTTTGGGTACATAGACCCCTTGCTGGGGACACAACCTCAGTAGGGGCCATGCCCCAAAATTTTAATGCTTATTTCTTTTTAATTTTTGTTTAATTCTTTGAACTGTAAAATAATTTAAAATAAAATATTTTATATAAAATATATATTATATATTATAATGTTGCATATATTTTATAATACATACTAAATATATAATATATAAAAATTATATATATTTTTAAAAATATATATCAGTCCTATGTATAATATATATTGATATATATTATAACCTATATGCTAGATTTATTTAATAAAATCTATCTGATGTTTTTTTTCCTTCTTCCTTTCTATTTTTTGTAAAATTTGATATATGATCAAACTTGTTTTAATATTAAAAATATTGCTTAATGGTTGTATTCATATGTACAAAAATGCATTTAAAGTAACAAATTTTTTTTTGACAAGTTTAATCTTTTACTCTTTTATTTAACTAGGAATGTGAAGTCTTCGAAAGGATGGAATCAAAAAACTTATTTACTAAAAATAAACAAACTTTAAAAATCATAATGGTTACAATATCAAAGATATTAGATACAACATAAGAATTTTAAGTTGACTAATAAAAGGACCAAGAAATGCTACACTCCCTATAACTCTTTGAGTAAAATAAACTTTGGTACATACTTCCATTTGAACATGCATATTTATCTCTCTCTCTATCTCTACATACAAGAAGACAAACCAAATATTTAGTTGAATCTTAGTTAAATAAAACAAGGATTTATTATCCTTTTGAAACAACATGAAAATAATGCAACTATCTTTTAATGCTAAGAGGAAATACAAGGTCACATTTTATTGTTATATTAAGTGCTTTACAAGAAAAGACCTTCAAGGAGGCATTGTATCCACTATACCATCCAATAACAATAAAACATTTGAATAGAATATTTCTCTGCACCCTACCATAAATGGCAACATAAAGCCTCTTAGGGTTCTATCCATTTTATAGAGCAAGGAGAAAAAATAATATACCCATGATTTTTATGTTAATGTAACATTTATCAAATCCAAATTAACCCATTTTCCAACTAGATATACTAATTTGTTTCCACAACCTATATTCTCTTCACATTTCCTAGTCACTACATGAACTCTTTCAACATTGAAAGCATGATATGTGATATTTAATATGACACATGAAAATAAAAGTTAATGGAAGACTTATCTCTCTACATGAAGTTGTGGGGATGAGTCATCTCTTCACTCCAAGCCATGGTAAGAATTATTGACTACCATTTACAAATCCCTCATCTTTCTCTACACAATCTATCTCAAAAAATCAAAACCAAAATGAAATAATGAAGGGAAGAATTGCTAAACTCCTCATAAAATGAGTAAAATAAAAGAGTTCAATATTGAATCCTTTGAATGACAGAATGAAATTTGACATCCTCTCATTCATCCTTGAAGCACACATATACCCACAAGTTCTCACACATGTGTGAGACTTTTGGGGAGATGGGGAGAGTACTTGGCCACTCTTCTCATGATATCTTACAAAGGAGGATCACACATGTGAGAGTTCTTGATGCTCCTCCCATGTTTATTAAAGAACTTTAGGGAGTGAGGTGGGAGAGTGACAAGTCACCTTTCCCAGCTCCCAATGACTCAAAATCACCACATCCATTCATGCTAACTTTTGAAGGGTCATACCATGTCCTAAATACAATGCACATGTCCAAGAATTCTTGTTCCCATAGGTATAGACCCTAGGGGTCTATTTTTGTACCATGATCAATAAAATTTACCTTACAACACTATTTAAATACCCACTCCAACATATATCCAAAATTTAAGACTCATTAAGTGTCACCAAATCCTAATCTAGCATACACACTTAATCACATGACTTATCGCTTAAACACAACAAAAAACAAACTTACACAAAACTCACAAGAATTAGCCTCATAAACATAATTGAACATTAACAAAAAACCTTAATTACATTGTAGGTCATAGGGTTGAAATTAAAACATCACAATAAAATATCCAATGTGGGTCTTGATGGTTCTCCCCTTTTACCCCTTGGCACTTATCTCATATGTACTTTTCCAAATAATTTTTTAGTTATAAATCATAATAATCACCTTCTCAAAATATCAATAAGATCAAATCTAATATTTAGTGGATAACAATACATATATAATCATTTTTTTTCTTTGTGCAGGAGAGGATTTTGAGTCTTCCTTTAATAATAATGAAACCTAACATTATATTAAATATTTAACTACGTTATTTAATTTAATTTTGGACAATCTTTCATTTAATAAATTTCACTGTGAAAATTGACATTTAATGCATATAATTGACCTTATTAACCCACTTTAGGTATACCTACCATTGATTAGAGTTCTCTTAATATTTTATGAATTTCTTTATGATCTTTAAAAGTCGTAGTTCATTCTTAGATATTATATACTTACCAAGAAACATAAAATATATTAGCCATCATTTGGACTAATGTTAGGTACACATAATTCCTTAGATTTTATCAACTTCAAGTTTTTTAATCATATGATACTTGTACGAAATGTCAATCCCATGAGTTCACATGCATTCCTAACTAGTTTGATTAATCATCAATTCAAATTTAATAAAGCGTATTTATCACAATAGATAGGTCATAGAATAATTAAAATATTAAGAATGTAATTTGATACCACTTCAATGGTCTCCATTACCTTTAGCCTATATAAATATGTGATTCAGGAGCATCCAATGGTGTAAGGGAAATATTGCATCACCCCAAAATATTGTATTTTCATTTTTCTTGTAGTTTCCTTAGTTATTTTGGGACCCATGGTGACTCATGTAGTCTTTTGGATAATTAGAAGTTTGAAATAGTCAAAACAGTGACTTGCTATTTTTAGTAAGTTGAACTATTTGATTCCTATGGACACAAAAATTGACCCCAAGGACTGAAATTAGAAAATAAGATTTTTGGTGAAAGAATCATCTCAAAATCTTGTACCATTTGGAAGATATTACACTTTCATCTTGAGGAATTTCTCTAGTGAAGTTTAAAACTAAAAATTGAGGCCCTTCGAAGCCTCCAAATAGGGTGCAAAGGCTTTGATTTTTTAGATTTGGCAAAGGATGGTTGTAGATCTCTTCACAATATTTAAAACAATATATTACAAATTAAAATCTAATGATTGGATCAAAAGTTATGGCCCCACAATGTTGTAGTACCAAAATTAATAAAATTTCAAAAAATCTTAAGGAAATTACACTTTCTAGAAGATTCTAGGACGGTTACACCTTCTAGAATATTCTAAGGCATTTACATTTCTTGGATAAAGAAGGAGAATAGTGGTTACAAAAGGCAGCTTTGGTAGTCTAGATCGTAGTTTTTGGCTTGTAGATTTATGTAATGAGAAGGCCCATGTGGTTGTAGTATGTTATTTTCTAAATATTGTAATTTCACTTCATCAAGATAATAGAAAGCAAGTGTTTATTTCTACATTTTTTGTTTATCTCTCTTATTTAGTTGTGTGTGTGTGTTTTTGCAAGGGGAGTACCCTTATCAAGTGGTATTGGAGCCAAAGTTCCTGAGTGTGTAGACAGATCACCGAACATGAGGCATTTTACACCAGAACTTGTGGTTGTGGGTCTATAAGAAAATATGCCTCCACAAAGAAACCGTGGTGGAAGAAATTTTGGGATAATAGAAGAGGGTTTATAGCTCTCTAGAGAAAATTTCAAGCACTACAAGAGGAGTTTCATAGAGGAGCTGATGTTAGAAGAAGAGATGAAAGTGAATATGAGGTTGAAAATGAAGAGTCATTCAAAGAAGAAGCATAGGATGTAATGGATCCTAGAGAAATTAGACTAATTAGGGTCATTTCCAAGATTGGAAAGAGGCCAATGATAGAAGTTTCTAATTTTTCTAGGAACCTGAATCCAAAGGAGTTGATTAATTGCGCCAATGTCATGAAAGATTCTTTTGAGTATGAGGAAATAGAAGATAATTTGGAGAGGTTCAAATTTGAAAAGGCCAAGCGGACAGGCCATGCTAGAATATGGTGGAAAGATGTCTAGTTAGAGAGAAATAGAAGAGGAAAATATCAAATAAAAAGATGGGATCAGATGGTGGAAAAATTGAAGATATAGTTCATTCCTATGGACTATGAGCTAGATTTGTTGAAGAAGATACAAGGGTTGAAAAAAGTGCCAAAATATGTTTAGTATATAGAATAATTCTATTGATTCTTGATCAAAACATGCCATTATAAGGCCAACAAGGAGAAAGTTTCCCATTACATAAATGGGTTGAATCTGATTATTCAGGAAGAGTTGTGTTTGGTGAGGATCACCATTATTGAAGATGCATATCAGTTTTCCCTAAAGGTGGAAGATAGGTTGTATAGAAGGTTTGAGAGCAAGAAAAGGGGTGGAGGCTGTGGTGGAAAGACTACTAGCTGGTCATATGGAGGTCAAAGTGAAGATCAAAAGAAGAATAAAGGATCTAGTAGTAGTCCAAACCAGAAGGGAGACAATACCTACCATCCTTGAGATCAAAATAATGGAGACTAAAAAGGAAGAGGAAGATTTGGACAAGGACCAAGAAGAGGAGGCTTTCACAAAACTTGTTTTTAGTGTCAAGAAGAAGGACATAGAGCCTACGAGTGTCCTCAACATCCAGGGAGAACAAATAGAAGACCTAAAGGAAATGGACGAGTTGTGCATGTAGATGAAGATGTTGAGTCTTCAGATTCTAAATATTCTAAAAGAGGAGAGGCCCTTGTTGTCAGAAGAGCCTTGTTGAATGAGGAGAAGGAACCATATCAAAGAAATAACCTATTCCAAACCCGATGTAAGTGTGAAGGTAAAGCTTTTAATGTGATCATTGATAGAGGTAGCATTGATAATCTTGTTTTAGAGAAAATGGTTACTAAGTTGCAGTTGGAGAGGAGAAGGCATCCAAATCCATATCGAATCGCATGATTGTAGAAGGACCATAGGGATTTGGTCATTGAGAATTTTTTTATAAATTTTAAGATTGAAAACTATCAAGATGAGGTTTTGTGTAATATTATACCTATGGATGTTCCTCACGTGCTGTTAGGTATACCATGGTAGTTTGATTGATGAGCGGTGCATGATGGGAATGCCAATACCTATTCCTTGACAAAGAATGGTGATAAGAAAAAGTATACAATAATGTAAGGATTTGTTTAGTTGATGGAAGGTAAAAGCTAGCATTAAATGGCCTACACCAAGGAGTTCTACTAAGGAGAGATCTTTTAATGGTTTGGCTGGTTTTTATAGAAATTTTATCAAAGGTTTTAGTAGTATTTATGCATGTCTAACTGAAACAATGAGACAATATAGAAAAGAGTTTAAGTGAACTATAGGAGAAGAAAAAAGTTTAGATATGATGAAGAATAAATTTAGAGAGCAACCCGTTTTGGCACTTCCAAATTTCAACAAGGTATTTTAGGTAGATTGTGATGCTAGCAACAATGTCATTGGAGCTATTTTGAGTCAAGAAGGTAAACCCATTGCCTATTTTAGTGAAAATTTGAATTTTTCAAAGAAGAAGTATTCTATTTATGATTAGGATTTTTATGCTATACTTCAGGCTTTAAAGGAATGGAGACATTATTTATTGCCAAAAGAGATTGTTTTATTTATTGATCATCAAGCTTTGCAATATTTGAATAGTCAAGGGAAGTTGAATAAAAGACATTTGAAATGGGTTGAATTATTGCAAAGTTATACATTTTTTTTGAAGCATAGGAGTGGAAGATCTAATAGAGTTGTAGATGCCTTAAGTAGGAGAAAAAATTCGTTAACAAAAATGCGATGGAGGATGTTGGGTTCAATGAACTCAAGAACTCGTATTGTGAGGATCCTAATTTTATAGAGGCTTGGAGAGCTTATATGGAGCCTATCAATTTGGACAGGATGATATTGTTTGATTTTACAATCCAAGATGGTATTTTTTTTCAAGGGAATAAATTATGCATTCCAAGGATTTCCATGAGAGAGAACCTATAATGCCCCGTCACGTGAACCCCAAAGGACCACTAATCAATGCCCAATTTTTTTTAAAAAAGTAACATATGTGAAACGTACATTACGTACTCCAATGTATATCATTCAAATTAATTAATACACTAATCATCTAAGTCCTCCGGGGTGCATGAGGAACATTACGTAACCTAACCCATGATGATAAGATAAAGAATGAAATTCCAACTTATTTTAGAAATTGAATCAAAGAATTCATTAATATAACCATACATCTATTATAATTCTAACATCAAAACACTCTCAAGTGATATACCAATATAAGAAAGATTAACACATTTTCAAATAATCATAACATATATTATAATCATGAAGGTACAAGAATCATATTTCCACAAATATAACATGTTCCCAAGATAACCACAAACACTGAACATATACAGAATACAATGGTACAATTACACATTACATCATTTTTTCACATGAGCGTACATCATAAATTCCCAACACATGTGGGAGTAATACATCAATACATGAATATGATGGAAATACATAATATACATCTGACAATAAAGTAAACATTGGAACCTTTTGCATCGGAGTGGTACTACACTGAACTACACAAACGTTGATAGGGAACCCAACGAGGTGTAGGGCATGCTCCACCTAACCGTTTGGAATCGAAGGCCCAACCCCCCATGCCAGGAGTAAACAAGGAAGACCTAAGACCAAGACAGTCAAATGAAAGACCACATGACCAAACCATAAAAAACAATCAAGACAACACAATTATACAACATTCATGATAAGAACAAGGTGACTGCTTCCAGAGACATGTAAGACAAAGGAAAGGGGTATTATGGGAGAGTTTCATCGCACGAACCTATTATGGGTTTTCCTGGTTGCCTCTCTACCGGCACCAACCCCCATCTATGGTTATCCTGGCTACCCCTCACTGGGTGCCAACCCCATAGGGTGACACATGCAGGACCGTTAACCCCTCATGCAGACAAGGTAATGACCTTGAAAACTATGACCTTCTCAGTCCACCCTTAGTTTGTGGAAGCACTAATGGCATGGATGAGGTATCTATTTTATTTTTAATTGTTATTAACCTACCCAACCCACCAATATGTTTTCACTTGTTTAAGCAACTTGCTCATGGGTTATCTAGGCTTCCCCTTTGTGCGTCACCCCCATGATGAGCCACTCTCCCTAATGACCCTAACAAAAAAAACATATGAATGGTTGTGCAAAAGAAAATGAAGCACTACAACTAGGTCACTATCATGTGTGAGGAAAAACCTTCTCGCTCAAATCATAATCCAAGACATGAACCCATGAAACCAGATACACCCATAAGAGCACAATACATAAAATAACATAAGGGCTATCCATGAACAAAAAATTTCAATGTACGTCACTCTACTTCACTATCTCTAGAAGCCTAAAATCATCTACCAAGTATGGAAACATAACCCAAATGGGTTCCTAACTTATGCAAACATAATCATTCATAGGTCGCCACCACAAACGAAATAAATATAGTGGAAAGAACAATCAACATGGAACTTCAAGAATCATCATAAAATATTTAATCACACAAAATATCCAAACAGTATCAATACAATTCTTACAAACTCCATAAAGAATTAACCACATCATAAGTTACGCAACTCGAGTATTATAACCAATTTCCTTTATCTTCACAATCAAAATTTAAGGAAATTTCACCAACCATTTTCTTAATTCTAATTAAATAAACTTAATTTCACAACTAGTAACTCAGATTACCAATGACATGACTTCTTGTTCACATACTTCATTAAAACAACTAAATACCGTACATGCTCATAAGCCCGTCTTTTCAATTTAACCATTTATAATTGTTTTGACCCAATATTACTCCAATTTTCTAACACACATAATTATATAAATGGTAATGATTACTAGATATATCTACATAAAATCATCATGTGGTTTTATCACCTAAATCCCATTATAAAACGTGGAATCCTAAATGTAAAATTCTATTTTCGAAGCAAAGATTACTATCTCAAATTTAATTCACATGTTTTCTGCTAGTTAACTAAAACATATAAATAAAAATTTAATTAATTACAAATTATAAATGAAAACACACACACACACACACACACACACCCATTGGGCATTGGAAACATCACAGCCCCCAACTATGGACTAGGCGAGATTTAACTCAAAGATCGATTCAAGAACAACTAATCAAAAAAAAAATATCATTGCTTAAGGTTCTCACTCAGCCAAGCAACATTTAGGGGGATAGAATGTAGAAAACAACTCAACAGGCATAACTCAGCGAAATGAGAACTAATAGACATAATACAACAAAATTCGATAGAAGAAAATAACATCCTTGTTTTTCTAGTTTAAAATAATATGCCTACAAACATGTGGCGAAGCAAGAAGGCTAACATAGCCAACCGATTGAGAGAGAGAGAGAAAAAGGGCATGGTATCGGGTCTGGGCACATTCTACAACTAGCAAATCAAGCAAGGAACAATTGGACTCAATGTTGGAAACTGCTACTAAAGCCAAGAAAAAGGAATGGAGAATTTTGACTAAAGTGAATGGAGGAGTCTTCAACAGGGGCGCGACTAAATCAACAACAGATGCAAGGATAAAAAAATGCAAATTTCAAGAGAATATATCAACAACAATAACAACCATGGTTCGTGGGGAAGCAAGGTAGCCAATTTCATTGAATTAACACAAATTCCAAGCCTCTACAAGAAAATTCAGCCTAGGCAATGCAAAACATCACTTAACACACTACAATTTCCTATAGGTCAACATATAGATCAAAATACCAGAAGGGTAGACGACATGCAAGATATCTGGAAGATTAAATATAATGATGGCACTTCATTGAAAAAAAGTAGAAGCCAACAAGGAATAGTAACAATCGATGTCTCAACTCAATCCAAGGCCCTAAAATATGTGTGTTGTCGGTTGTTTTAATTAAATCAAGGGCTGGAAGATGAAATAGAACACAACATCAAAATTTTCTTCTTTTGCAAGAATTTGATGAAGGCATGAATAATGGAATGGTATAAACAGTGATCAAGGAATGCCAAAACAGGGAAAAAAAATTTACAATACGTATTTTATATATAAAAAAAAATTCAATGACCAACCTGAAACTATGCATGAAGACAGAGTCAATATCCAGGCGATATCTCCTTTCCAGTACTTGAAATTGTTCTCAGGACAAAACCAATTTCCAATGGAACAAACTCTAGATTTTTTTTTTCTTCTTGAAAAATGCCTTTGACATAAAAGTTAATTTTCCCCAGAGAATTGTTGCTCCTCTAAAAATTACCTCCTTTTCTTTTAAAGAAAAAAACTAAAACCAATCAATACGACAATTTTTCCTTCTAAATTTAGTAAATTTCCTTAACATCTTCAATTCCCACTCCTTGCATGCTCTTGCATTCGATTTGATTCCCCTTACATATATTTTTCTTTTTTTTGAAAAAAGAAGAATGTTTTACACTATCTTTAAATTTCTAGTTTGATATACTAATATAATATGCTATTTAAATCAGCATTATCCTCTTGTTCAAATAAGATTATTCATATGCAACAAAATTTTGAATAACTTTACTAATAATAATGACACTAATAATAATAATGTTTATTTAAATCAAAGAAAGATTAATATTAAATGGCACAATATATTCTATTAACATCATTAAATCAATTATCAATAACCAAGATATGAAATCTATATTATCTAATCATTAAATCCATAATTGATCTAATGGATAAATAATTAACAACATTTGTAATTTCATTTACTAATTTAATAATCCCAAATTAATTAATTTAACTTAAAACATTAACAAGACCCACATACAACACATGAATGTTATAACTAAACCAAAACTAAAGTGATGATAAGCTTACACTCCACAACAATAACAATAACATTAAAGTAAAATAAATGATTAAAATAAATGACACCAAAGTAACGATACCCTAATGATGACGAGGTTGTAGACAAACGACACCATCAAACTCATTAACGGGATGACAAACTCAGGCGGGGACTTCCTTGTCACTCTATTTTCAACTTCATTCTCATTGGGATTGTGGGACATGCTCAGACCTATCAACCCCGGTGGAGTCATTGTCCTATACCTACATCCTACATGAAACCAATGTCAAGTAACATATAAATCTCTAGTACAGACACACCGTGAAAGGTAGTCACAACGTAGTAGGGCACTCACGAGCGAGTGATGCTACCCCGCCCTTTCACCAAGACACACTAGAATACACATCATAATCCATAACTAGAATTAAGCATTAAACCATATCATCACAACATAACACCACATAACAACAATAACATATCTAGATAGTATGAACACCAAATATCATATGTCATAAATCATCATTAACAGTATCATGTGCATCCAGCCAAACTAAATAGTTAATCCACACAAGTCAAAATGGTGAAACAATCACCATCATGGTCTCAAATACACAACCCAACAAAAAAGAGTATCAAGAAAGTAATAGCAAAACAAGGGTATTACATAACCTAATTAAGGAGAAACATAGTGGAGGATTAATTGGACACTTTGGTTGAGATAGGACCATTTATATTATTCATGAACATTATTATTGGCCACAATTATAGAAAGATGTGAAGAAGTTCGTAAAAAGTTGTAGAGTATGTCAGATGGTGAAAGGGGAAAGTTAGAATAATGGATTGTATCAACCATTACTTGTACCTAAGAGGCCATGGAAAGAAAATAGTATGGATTTTGTTCTTGGATTTCCAAGGACATAGAGAGGGCATGATTCCATATTTTTGGTGGTAGATAGATTTTTGAATATGGCACACTTCACTCTTTGTCATAAGACCAGTGATGTTGTTCATGTTGCAAAGTTATTTTTTATAGAGGTGATGAGACTACATGGTCTACCCAAGAGCATAGTTTCATATCGAGATACCAAGTTTGTTAGGTATTTCTGGAGGACATTGTGGAAGAAGTTGAATAATAATTTGAAATTTAGTTCTACACACCATCCACACACTAATGGAAAAACAAAGGTGGTAAATAGGATTTTGGGTAACCTACTGAGATGCTTAGTAGGAGATAAAACCAAGGGATGAGATTTGATTTTACCACAAGAAAAATTTACTTATAATAATTCTATAAATAGGAGAAATGGTAAATCACCATTCTAGATTATTTATGGGAGTAGTCAAAGAACTTCTTGTGAATTAAGAAACATAACGGAGAGAAGAGTGGTGCTAAGGCTAAGGATTTTGTTGAGCACCTAAATAATTTTCATAAAGAGGTAAAGAAACATATCATTAAGATGAATTCTTAGTATAAGGCTAAGGAATATCAGAAAAGGAGGTATAAAAAGTTCCATGTAGGAGATGAAGTCATGGTTTATTTATGAAAGGAGAGGTTTCTAGTTGGAAAATACAAGTTAAATATAAAGAAGTTTGGACCATGAAAGATCCTGAAGAAGCATGATTCAAGAAATGCATATGAGGTAGACTTGCCTAATGAAATTCTTGTTTCACATGTGTTTAAATTTCATGATTTGATAGAATATAATGAAGGAGTTAAGGAGAATGAATTGAAAGAAGCATAGTGGAACTTTCTAGCACCTACATTAGAAAATGAAGAGATAGAATAAATTTCGGATAGTCGTGTGGGTAGAATCACAAGAAACAGGCAATATGTAGAGTACTTGGTGAAATGGAAAGGAAGACTAGTTGAACATTTTTCATGGTTATTTGAAGCTAAGGTTAACTGTCTTAGTTTCCATCTAACAGACTAACACCTAAGAAGCGATAGGGTCACTTTTCAAATTACCTTGGATGTGTGATGCAAGAGCATCCAATGCTATAAGGGCAATATTGCATCACCCAAAATATTGTATTTTCATTTTCTTTGTAGTTTTCTTAGTTGTTTTGGGGTCCATGGAAACTCATGTAGTCTTTAGGATAACTAGAAGTTTTAAACAACCAAAAATAGTCACCTATTTTTAGTAAGCTGGCCTATTTAATTCTTATGGACACTAAAATTGACCCCAAGGAGTGAAATCAAAGAATAAGATTTTTGGTGAAAGAATCATCTAAAAATCCTATACAATTTGGAAGATATTACATTTTAATCTTGAGGAATTTCTATACTAAAGTTTAAAACAAAAAATTGAGGCCCTTCAAATCCCCAAAATATTGTGCAAAATCTCTTCACAAGCTTTCCAATGATACATTACAATTGAAATTTGATGATTGGATCAAAATTTGTGGCCTCGCAAAGTTGCAGTATCAAAATTAATAAAATTTAGAAATATATTCTTCAGGAAGTTACACTTTTTAGAAGATTCTAGGGTGATTAAACCTTTCAAAATATTATAAGGCATTTACACTTCTTAGATATAGGAGGAGAACATGGGTTACAAAAGGGATCTCTTATAGTGCAGATCATGGGATTTGGCTTGCATATTTTTGTAATAAGAAGGCCCATGTGGCTGTAGTATGTTTTTTTTTGAGTATTATAATTTCACTACATCAATATAATAGAAAGCAAGTGTTTCTTTCTACATTATTTGTTTATCTCTCTTGTTTAGTTGTGTGTGTGTGGTTTTGTAAGCGGAGTACCCTAATCAATATGTCTTTCTCAATTGCACACACATTTTAACTTAATGTTTGAAGAGAGTTAAAAGTAGAGATTTATCCAAAATATCCATTGATTATTCCAATGCTATCTCATACTTAAACATTGTTGGTCAAGGAATCAAATGATTCACTAATCTAGAATAATTGAATTGATCAAGGAGTCACAAAAATTATAGATGGGTGGTCGATTCCACAAAAGGATATAAAAGTCATGGAAAATCCTAACCTAGGAATTGGACATTCCAGCAGGTGATTAGCATCTTCTTATCCAGTTGTTCATTTACATTTTCAAACCAGGGAACATATACTTGAAATGGAGCGGCACTGTATGTGCACTAAGAACCAGTTTCAGTCACAATTTACCAGAAATAAATGCTTGGAAGGAATTCTACTTATGCTGCAGGAATGTAATGTAAAGTCTTCTTAACTTAAGCATAACTTAATCAAATCAGAAATCATGAAAACTATTACTAAGAAACAAACTATGAATTGGCCTTATGTTGTAGGAACAAACACAGGGATGGATTCCTGATGCTGCAGGAACAATATAAGACTGAGTTTGTGCTGAAACTTTTAAAAATGTAATCTAACTTATAATCAACAGGAAATAAATAACTAACTAAAGATACTCACTAAGTGGGCCCCCTTAGCAAGCATCAACCATTTTATGCAAGAATTGAACTCAAAACTTCATCATCTTTTATTCATAAACTTGGAATCATATACATTGATTGTTCTGCTTGTAAGAAAACTAACACAAAACATTGTTTCTCATTATAATACTAACTTTAAAAAAATCTATTGCTCACTCACACAGGAGGAACACTTATTTATATTAGAAAAGAAACTAACTACCTAACTCTAATAGAGAAAGACATGGACATAAATGCATCCTGAAACTGAGGAACAAAGTTCTCATAAATGAAGGCATATCTATTCAACATGATTCAGAGAGAATTTAGTATTCCACTCTTCCTAGATTAATGATCATTTAGATTTCCCCCCAACGACCCGGTCAGAGAGTCTTTGCTGGAAAAACTTCCTCGATGCTGTGCTGGAAATGGACTTTACTGCAGGGCTGAGATCTGCTGCGCTTTGACTCGTTCATGCTTCCTTCAACAACCTGCGATGCACATGGCGACATAAGCGAAAGAAAGCACGTGTGGAAAATAACATGATACACATTCATTAATCACATATTACATCCATTTCATTATCCAAAAACCACATGCATTATATCCATCATTCGAGAGGTCAAACGGGGTAATTAATACAAACACATAGAGATGTTAAGCTGCAAGAATATAGGAATGTGTTGCTATAAGATACTACCCGATTTTAGATAAAAAGTCTTTAATCAAAGAGTTAAAACAACCATAAACAATAAGAGTAAGGGTATTAAAAATACATCATAATATTCAAATTATGAGCATATTTCGAGCTCATCATTTGCCCCCTACTTATCCTAATGATGGTCCTCCAGCATTAAGCTTTCTAGTTGTTTCTTTGAAATCAGTAGGAGTAGTATGGCCCTGTAATGAAGTTCTGAATTTGTAGTAGAACCTTTGAAACTTTTCCATCTCTCATACCTGTGGGTTTCTGCATCCTCATTAACATCTGTAGCCCAATAAGGGTAAAGTGGCCACATCAAAACTGGAGGTCGAAATGTTAATGGTAACCATAACTCAAACCTTCTCTTGAGACCAAGCTGCATATACTTTTCTATCCTTCAGATGGCTGCCTTAAAGTTTAGAGGGCTATGAGGCTCAGATTTCCTCAGACCAACAGTCAGTTTTTCCCATCTTGTTTCAATTATGGAAGATGAAAGCTTCCAAAACTGATATGTTTGGTCTTTGAACTCATCATACACCTGCTTCCTGATATCAAATATTTTCATTCTTTTTGTCTGATCATTGAATCCCTACACAACAGTAAGCCAAGTTCTCAGAATTGTGTGGGGAGCTGAGCTTTCAGGTCGCAGTGGAATAGGTTCATTCCTTTCAGCCTCTTCATAAGCCTCTAATTCTCTTCCATAGTTAGTTTCATTGGCCGCCCAAGACATGAGTGACCTCAAATGAATGTCACCAATGTAGAGAAGTGGATTCCACTCTGTTTCAGAGGGAATTAACAAACCATACAAATAAAACTCACATAAAGAATTTTTCAACCAACTGGGTGCTACTTGATATGCATCACAAAATTCCTTATCTGTGTGAATGATAGGGTCTAAATTTCTTTAAATTCTCATCAATTGGAACCAAAGAAATTTCTCTTTAAGACACATAGCATATACCCTAGGTGGTGGTCTACATTCCATAATTTTACCAGTTATCTTCACCATTTCATCCATTTTCTCTTTCATTTCTTGAATTTCCTATTTTTGTCTTTCAATTTCCCTTTGCAATTTCTTCTTTTCTTCTTCCCAAAGACTTTGTTGAATTTCAGTTCTAGCTAAATGGCAGAAACTCAAAGTTTGAAATGTAACAGGCCTCCATGTAGTCCTAAGATATTCCAAATATTCAATCAACAATGTCCTTTTATAAACAACCAATGCTCGACAAGTTTTAGGGGGTAATGGGGTTTCATTAGACACTTCAGATTGTTCAAGTTGTTCTTCCTCTTGCTACAGGATGGACTCCTATTGCTACTCAGGAGGAGATTGTGTTTCTTTTGAAACTTGCCTAACTGCTTCAGCCAAGTCATCAAGACTTGGCATCCCCCTTTCATTACCACTACCATGCTGTGCTTCCTCAACTTCCACTGTCTCAGTTTGCACTTCCCCAGGAATAATAGATGGACTTTGTGGAACATTCTCATATACATTCTGAGAAACATCATGACTGAATTCTTTAGATTCCTTAGGAATTACTATAATTTTAGGTTGAACGGTGGTTGAGGTAACTTTACACTGTTTCCTTGATGAAACTCTTTTTGGCAATGTTTCAAAAGTAATAGCTGCAGGAGACACTTTCGTGGCTTTCCTCTTTCTAACCTGCCTAGAGGATTCAAAATCAGCAGGAGAAGATGATAGTGAAACTGCAGTGGCAACAGGCGTTGCTGTAGGAGAAACTGCTACAAGGGAAGATGTTGTAGGAAAGAGTGGAGTAGAACATTTTCTCTTTTAAACATGAGGGTCAAATTCTGGGGTTTGTTCTGCCCTAGATGACTCTCCTACCTTCATTTTCCCTTTTTCTTTTCTACTAGCAGACTTGGTTTGTACTTGGGTAGAGGGCTCTGGTGTGGAGGCTATAGGACTAAGTGTTGCATGAGCAGATGATTCTTGCTCTGCTTCCCTACTTGTATATTCTACTCTCTTTTTTCTTTTTCTTGTGTTGTGCAGGGAGTGCTCTAGGAGGCTCTGGAGGTTGCAGACCCTTCTGGCCAACAAATTCTTGCCAAGAAAGGGGTGATACATCCCTTAGAGAACACTTGATCAAGAATTTAATGAGGGCATGATGGGCGATAGAGTTGTCCCTACCCCTCTAGGTTTCATGGGCACAATGTTTCAAAAGGTTTAACAAAAAATTTGGAACATTAATAGCTAAACCACGCCTCATATGACTCAATAGTTTAAAATGATAGGAATGCAAATAGGAAAAATGTCACTCACAAGTCAAGTACTTGATTATGAAGGTGGCGTATTCCGAGTATGGAGGAGGCAATGACACCCATTTGCATCCTTGTTTGGAAACCTCCAAAGGTCCATTTGTTGGTATTGTGAATTCTGCCCTAGCAGAAACAACATCTCTCCCTGAAGAAAAAAATTCTCCTACCGCTGGAAGCCTAGTTACTTCTGCAATCCACTCTTCTATAACGGCTACTGTCAAACCCCACACTGTAGCTTCTCCCTCCGAAAGAGTTCTCAAAACTCACCTGCAACTTACTTATTATAGGAATCTATCCTCATAAAATAATTCAACCAACTGCAATTGTTGAATTCCTGAACCGCTTGAGGATTTTGCGTCAAGGGTTCATGAGCTACAGGCTCATGTCTTACTAATTGGCCACCCATATTCACAAATTATCCTTGCTGAGATTCCTGAAACTCAAACTTCTTCTGAAAATTAGAAAAAACTTCTTCTGCCCAGTTGTCACTTTTCTTTACTTTTCCAAGAATGACACAAAGGATAATTGCATGAAATGATTGTTAAAAACTACTCAAATCAAGCAGTTAATTGATGTTTAGGATGAAAGCACGCAGTTGTATTTGGTAAGTACAAGAAAATAAAAATGTCTTAACAGTTGTGATAGTGGCATAAGAAAAAGTTGAAATAAATTATCCCTTCCCCCTACTAAAAATTTGGCATGTGTCCAAACATGTGTGAAAGGATAGGCAAAGAACAGGCAATGATGAATGATATGTACATAAGTAATGAATAAATGAAATAAATAAACAATGTGACAATAAAAGATATCACGTACCTTGTAATAAGTGCTCACACATGCTGGGAAAGATCACAACTCAGCATGAAATGACGACTGGAATTGAAACCATAAATGAGGGCGGTATGACATGATGGATGACATGGATGGGTGACGTGGAAGAAGAGGAAATGAATGGTGGTGATGTATGAAAAATGGAGAAAGTGGATTCCTTAAAAAGGAAACCTTTATTATGGACATGCAACATAGAATTTTAAAGAGATGCTGTAGGAGAAAGGCTGAAGCCTTTTGTTGCAGGAAGATCAGTGGCCACATCTGAAACAAACTGCTTCATAAATTCTTCTTTGGATGCTAGCTTATGATACAACCTAAGACGGTGTCCATTAACCAGTAGCTTGAATTAGACAAGATCTATTGTAGCTAACTAAACTGAACCATTATCAAACACATTTTCTATTTCATAAGGACTAAGCCATCTTGTGGTGAATTTACCTTGATTTTCCTTGTACCTGGAGTCATAGAGTAGCGCCCAATCACCGACAGAGAATTGCTTAGTTCTGATATGGTGGTCATGCCATTTTTTTCTTTGCTGCTAGATAGCTTCAGTATGCTGCAGGGCAGCTTTCCTTATTTCATCCAATGCATTCAGCTGCAAGAGGTATTCCTTTTGGGCTTCTGAAATATCAATGTTAAGCTGGAGAGCAGTCCTTATGGTCTTATGCTCAAACTCTATTGGCAACATGGTAGTTTTTCCATAGAGTAAATCAAAAGGAGTGAACCCTGTAGTTGTTTTCCATGTTGTCCTATAGGCCCAAACTGCTTCAAGAAGGCGACTGCTCCAATCCTTCTTGTTAAATTGTACTGTCTTAGTAAGGATTGCCTCAATTTCTCTGTTGGTAACCTCTGCCTGACCATTGGCTTGAGGGTGATAGGGGCTAGACTTTATGTGCCTGATCTTGTAATCATTCATCAATACAGTGATTAAGTTTGATGTAAACTGAGCTCCTTGATTAGTAACAAGTTCCTGTGGGACTCCAAACTAAGTAAAAATTTGCTCATACAGGAACTCAACAACTTTATTGTCATGGGCATGTGTCATTGCTTTCACTTCTACCCACTTGGTTACATAATCAGTGCAAACCAAAATGTATGATTTCCCATTGGATGGAGGATCAATAGGCCCAACAAAATCCATGCCCCACTTGTCAAAGGGACTGACTACCACTTGAGGATATAGGGGCATTTCATCAGACTTTGTTGATCTCCCCATACGTTGACATCTGTCACATTTTCTGGTGTAGGTTGCAGCATCTTTGTGTAGTGTGGGCCAATAGTATCCTGTAGCAAGCACTTTCATAGATGTTCTCTTGGCTGCAAAGTGCCCACCACATGGCTCATCATGACAGGCATGCAAAATTTCATAGATCTCATCTTCCCTAACAAACCTTCTCATGACTTGGTTAAGTCCTATGTAAAATAAATAGTCTGCAATCTATGAAAAGTTAAAACTTTTCTCTACCAATAATTTCCTTTCCTTTGGTGAGAAGTGGTTGGGATCTTTTTGGCTGCTAAATAATTTGCAATATCTGCATACCATGGAGTTTGAGCAGCAATAGAAAATAGATGTTCATCGAGAAAGTTATCATCAATTACCTCAGGGGTGGCAGGTGTAGTTGTTTAAAGTCTTGACAAGAAATCAACCACCACATTAGCCCGACCTGGCTTATCAATAATTGTAATATCAAATTCCTGCAACAATAGGAGCCATCTTGCTAATCTGCCAGATATGGTAGGCTTATTCACGAGGTACCTTATTGGTGCATGATCTGTATGGATAAATATTTGGTAACCAGTGACATAATGTCAAAATTTGTTCAGGGCATACACAACTGCTAGCAATTCTTTCTCTGTGACAGTATAGTTTAATTCAGGGCCTTGAAGGTTTTTGCTAATGAAATATATGGCATGCTCTATGGAATTCTATTTATGTCCTACAACTAGCCCTATGGCATAATCAGAAGCATCTGTGTGTATATGAAAGGGAAGATTCCACTTCGGTCCTTGAAGAACAGGTTCCTGAGTAAGTAAGTTCTTAAGTTGTAGGAAAGATTTGTCACAGGCCTCAGTCTAGTTAAATTCAAAATCCTTAGTCAATAAGACATATAATGGACTGGCTATTTTGCTGAAATATTTGATAAATCTTCTATAATATCCAACATGTCCTAGGAAGCTTCTAACATCCTTTTGTTTCATAGGAGTTTGCAAAGTTAGAATGACTTCTATTTTTGTAAGATCAACTTGAATTCCTGCTTGAGAGATATGATGGCCTAAAACAATTCCCTCTTTCATCATCATAAAGCACTTCTCACTATTCAAAGACAAATTTTGCTCCTTACATCTTTTCAACACTTTCTCCAAATTTGCTAATGCTTCTTCATAAGTAACTCCATAAGTGGTGAATTCATCCATGTAGATCTCCATAGAATCATGAGAAATGTTAGCAAAAATATTGATCATTGCCCTTTGAAATGTTGCACGTGCATTACACAGGCCAAAAGGTAGAACAAAGTAGGAAAAAGTGCCCCATGGACTGGTAAAAGTTGTTTTGTCTTGATCCTTAGGGGAAATTCTAATTTGATTATACCCACTATATCCATCCAAAAAGGAGAGATACTTTTTACCAGACAATGAGTCTGGCACTTGGTCAACAAATGGTAGTGGAAAGTGATCCTTTTTAGTTGTTGTGTTCAGCTCCCTATAGTCTACACAAACTCTTTATTTTCCACCTTTTTTAGGAACAATCACTAATGGAGATACCCATTGACTGTCTGAAATGGGGTAGATAAAACTAGCATCAAGCAATTTTTGGAGCTCTTTTTTAACTATTTCCCTAAGTGCTGGGTTTATCCTTCTTTGAGCCTGCCTAACAGGTGAACAATCTTATTTAATGTAGATCCTATGAGTACAGAGTTGAGGATCTATTCCCTTCATATCCCCATAGTCCCATGCAAAAGCTCTGTGTTGATCTTGTAGCATTGTGACTAGGGCAGTTTGTTGAGATTGAGGCAGCTTATTATTGATGTTCAGACAACGGTCTGGAGACACTTCTACTTGCTTGGTAAGATCATTCATGGAGGCTGCTGATAAAGGTGGTGTCTATATTTCATATGGAAGAAAATTGTGATAAACTGCAAGAAATTTAGGTGGCAGGCTCTTAGGATTCAGTTGTTGCAGGAAACACTATTGAATACATCTATTTGGAATAGATGGGCTACTCAAATCAGAGTTGGACTGTAAAATGTGTAAAAGCAGCCCATCCTCACTCTGAAGCTGGGAAAATAGATTAGTTTACATCATTAGCTGAGCCAATGAATTGAATTCTTTAGTTTCCTCTCCTAAATCTGGCCAAATTGGTTGAGACAAGTCTGGCTGAGGCTGGGAAGGTGGGTATAAAGTCAATTTCTTTCCTGACTAACCAAAAAATTTTATGTCTCCTGAACAACATCCTATAAAAGCATCTATTGTGGCTAGCCATGGTCTACCTAGGATGATAGGATATCCTCCCAAAGTTTCCTTAGTGGACAATATGGTGAAATCTGTTGGGTATTCCCAAGACTCAAGGATGACAATGACATCTTCTACCACTCCATCGGGTGTTACTGTGGAACTATCAGCAAGCTACAGGATGGTAGGTGTAGAATGAATGGTTAGGATATTCAAATACTCCATAGTATGCTTGGTCATTACATTGATGGCTACACCAAGGTCAACCAAAACATTCTTTACTATCTAGCCACTAATATTTTTTTTTACTACAAGACTCCCAGGGTCAGTATATTTTGGAATGACTATCTTCCCTAACATAATATCTGCCAACTGTCGTAGAACATGGATAGTTTGGGGATCCTTTTTCTTTCTTCCTGGTTTCTTTAAACATGCCTCCTTAATGGTTTTTCCATAAATTGGGACATCTTTAATGACTTGAAAAAGGAAAATTTGAATGTGTACATTCTTTAGCTGATCCAAAATATTAAAGGTAGGCTCTTCTATAGACTTGGATGTAGTAATTTGCAATCTCTGAGGAAAAGGCAGTTTGGTCTGATGCTGTAGGACAGGCTCCTTAGAGATAGTATCTAATACAGGTATATGTTCTGTAGAATTAGTAGGTTGTTCAGAGGTAGAGTCTGGAATCTCTGTAATTACAAGCGGCTGTGGAGTAGGGAGAGTGGTTCCAGACCTGAGATAGATATCATTAATATTCAGGGCATAAGCTGGATACTAATTGGCTTTTGCAAAATACATAGGCTGCTATTGCTGTTGCTTATTATTAGGATTTGGCAATGGTTGAGCAGGCATAGGTGTTTGTTTTGGAGGGCCAGTATTTGTTGTAGGTGCTATAGGAGGTGGCATGAGGGCTAGAGGTTGTGGCTATTGAAGCTGTAGGGATCTAGGGGATTGGTTCTTCCATTGCTGAGAACCTCTCCATTGAGGATTCTGCTACCAATTACCTTGGGGTGGATTCCATTATCCTTGTGGCTGTTGCCAACCTCCTTGAGGAGATTTCCATTGAGGACTTTGATAGTTACGCCAGTGTGGTTGAGAAGTATTCCAAGGTGATGATGGGCCATGTGTAGGTTGCCATTGGTTATTGTAATTAGAATAAGGATTACCAAAAGTCAAAGGGTCTTGAGGCATACTTTGTCTTTGAGCCCATGGTCACCTTTGTGCAATGAAGAATACTTGGTCATCATCACCCTCTACTATTTTAAAATCAGTAGGTAATTGCTTAGCCTCCAGGTTAGCCACCATCTTACATCTGCAGTCACATTTCTTCTGTCTACAATGTGGACAGAACTCAACCAAGATTGCTTCAGCTTCTTCATGTTTCTTTTGAGCTTGCATAGTATCCAACTGTGTAGCCATGTTGTTTATGATATCCTGCTTGAAATTAGACAGCAAATGTGTGATCTCCATTCGTGAAACTCCATTAGTAGAAGACTTTCCCACTATGGCTTGATGACCTCTACCCTTCTTAACAATTGCTCGAGAGTAGTTACAACATATTTTCTTGATATCATCCCAAGGAACTTGGGTTATATCTCCTCCTCCCATCAGATCCAGGGCATCTATACAGGTGTCACTGATTCCCCTTAGAAAAAGTAGTTTCTAAGATTCTTCATTGAGAGTATGGTCTGAATTCTTTTTCAAGGAAAACAAGAATCTTGAGATATAGTCTTCTAGGCTTTCATCCTCCTTTTGTTGAATTCTAAATATATCATCACCCTCACTACCACTCTTACAATATTCCTTGTATTTCTCAAGAAATTTTGTTTGCATAGCTGCCCAACTATCAACAACACCCCTTCCCAAACTCATAAACCATCTAAGAGCTCCCTCCTTCAAAGTAGCAAGAAACAACTTCAGCCTGTGAGCATCTGAAGTGTAATCATTACTGTGATAGAGGATGTCAAACTCAAACAAGAAAGTGTTTGGGTCCTCTGTAACTAGTCCATAGAAATTGGGAAGTAATGAAGAAGGAATATTTTTAAGGTTATCATTATCTTGCTAAGCAATGATGGGGAATTCAAAAGGAGGTTGATTAAGTGGATTGTGTGCCATATTTGCTTGATGGAGTATCAAAGCAAATGGATTTTCTTGAGGTTCTTCATCAACTGGGTCAAATGGCAATTTAGCAAGCAGGTTTTCAGCAAATGGATTAATATCTTGGTCTCCTCCGTCCTCAAATAGATTATAAGCTAGTTTAGAATTGTTATCAATGAATGGAAGGCTACAGAGGAATCTTCCTAGAGCGTCTCTTCTTCTATGCATGCAATAGAATTAACCGTAAATTAAAGAAATTTGAAAATGATTGAATAAACACACTAAACTACTGCTAACAATGACTATGACAGGTTCTTAGCTTGACACCATCCCCAACAACGGCGCCAAAAATGGTCGATTCCACAAAAGGATATAAAAGTCATGGAAAATCCTAACCTGGGAATTGGACATTCCAGCAGGTGACTAACATCTTCTTATCTAGTTGTTCATTTACATTTTCAAACCAGGGAATGTATACTTGAAATGGAGCGGCACTATATGTGCACTAAGAATCAGTTTCAGTCATAATTTACCAGAAATAAATGCTTGGAAGGAATTCTACTTATGCTGCAGGAATGTAATGTAAAGTCTTCTTAACTTAAGCATAACTTTATCAAAGCAGAAATCATGAAAACTATTACTAAGAAACAAACTATGAATTGGCCTTATGCTGTAGGAACAAACACAGGGATGGATTCCCGATGCTGCAGGAACAATATAAGACTGAGTTTGCGCTGAAACTTTTAAAAATGTAATCTAACTTATAATCAGCAGGAGATAAATAACTAACTAAAGATACTCACTAAGTGGGCCCCCTTAGCAAGCATAAACCATTTTATGCAAGAATTGAACTCAAAACTTCATCATCTTTTATTCATAAACTTGGAATCATATACATTGATTGTTCTGCTTGTAAGAAAACTAACACAAAACATTGTTTCTCATTATAATACTAACTTTAACAAAATTTGTTGCTCACTCACACAGGAGGAACACTTATTTATATTAGAAAAGCAACTAACTACCTAACTCTAACAGAGAAAGACATGGACATAAATGCATCCTGAAACCGAGGAACAAAGTTCTCATAAATGAAGGCATATCTATTCAACATGATTCAAAGAGAATTTAGTATTCCACTCTTCCTAGATTAATGATCATTTAGATTTCCTCCCAACGACCCGGTCAGAGAGTCTTTGCTGGAAAAACTTCCTCGATGCTATGCTGGAAATGGACTTTACTGCAGGGCCGAGATCTGCTGCGCTTTGACTCGTTCATGCTTCCTTCAACAACCTATGATGCACATGGCGACAGAAGTGAAAGAAAGCACGTGTGGAAAATAACATGATACACATTTATTAATCACATATTAAATCCATTTCATTATCAAAAAACCACATGCATTATATCCATCATTCGAGAGGTCAAACAGGGTAATTAATACAGACACATATCTTCTTATGGTCGTTCATTTACATTCTAGTAAGTGACTAATATCTTCTTATGGTCATTCATTTACATTGTCAAACCAAGGAATGTATACTTGAAATGGAGCGGCACTGTATGTGCACTAAGAACTAGTTTCAGTCACAATTTACCAGAAATAAATGCTTGGAAGGAATTCTACTTATGCTACAGGAATGTAATGTAAAGTCTTCTTAACTTAAGCATAACTTAATCAAAGAAGAAATCATGACAACTATTACTAAGAAACAAACTATGAACTAGCCCTATGCTGCAGGAACAAACACAGGGATGGATTCTCGTTGCTGCAGGAACAATATAAGACCGAGTTTGCGCTAAAACTTTCAAAACTGTAATCTAACTTATAATCAACATGAGATAAATAACTAACTATAGATACTCACTAAGTGGCCCCCCTTAGCAAGAATCAACCAGTTTATGCAAGAATTGAACTCAAAACTTTATCAACTTTTATTCATAAACTTGGAATCATATACATTGATTGTTCTGCTTGTAAGAAAACTAACACAAAATAACGTTTCTCATTATAATACTAACTTTAACACACTTTGTTGCTCACTCACGTAGGAGGAACACTTATTTATATTAGAAAAGCAACTAACTACCTAACTCTAATAGAGAAAGATGTGGACATAAATGCATCTTGAAACCGAGGAACAAAGTTCTCATAAATGAAGGCATATCGGTTCAACACGATTCAGAGAGAATTTAGTATTCCACTCTTCCTAGATTAATGATCATTTAGATTTCTTCCCAATGAACCGGTTAGAGAGTCTTTGTTGGAACAACTTCCTCGATGCTGTGCTGGAAATGGACTTTACTGTAGGGCTGAGATATGTTGCGGTTTGACTCATTCATGCTTCCTTCAACAACCTGCGATGCACATGGCGACAGAAGCGAAAGAAAGCACGCATGGAAAATAACACGATACACATTCATTAATCACATATTAAATCCGCTTCATTATCCAAAAACCACATGCATTATATTAGTCATTCGGGATGTCAAACAAGTTAATTAATATAGACACATAGAGATGTTAAGTTGCAGGAATATAGGAATGTGTTGCTACAGGATACTACCCAATTTTAGATAAAAAGCCTTTAATGAAAGAGTTAAAACAACCATCAGCAATAAGAGTAAGGGTATTAAAAATACATCATAATATTCAAATTATGAACATATTTTGAGCTCATCAATGGGGTTGGGCCTCACATCTCTCCTATTCTATTTCATAATTTATTTGTATTAGTCTCAATAAATATGTAATAAAATATAATTTGATAAATTTGAATGAATAGGTGCTACATGATATTTTATTTACTTTAACCCATTATTCATTCAATATACTATCAATTTTCTTCTAAAATTTTATAGAAATTCATAAATCTCTTTATTCCAAGAGATCATCTTTCGTTCCAAAATTTTAAAACTTGTACCATTAATTATATTTTTATTTTCAACTAATATGATTTATCCATGGTGTCTATCAACCAAAACCTAAAAGTAGTTGAAAAATAACACACTTCCACTAGAGTAGAAAACAAAATCACACACTCAAAGAAAAAACATCTCATTCTAAACAAACCAACTTGGTTGTAATACCAAATGTAGAAATAAGATATAACTAAATATTGAAAGTATGTTTAAAATGTAAAAAATCCAATTTCATTTACCATGATAGATTGTTAATAGAAATAGAAATTACCTCAAAATAAATGCAAACCATAGCATAATTTATATGTGGAGAAACCCCAATGAAAAGAAATCTCACACCCAAAGAGAAGAAATTTTTATTAATACCTCAAGGAGAAACCATAATAGGCTTATGATTTTTATGAGAATGTAATATTTATCAAACCCAAATTAACCCAGTTTTCTAACTAGATATACTAATTCATTTACACAACCCATATTTTTTGCAAGTATGTTGCAAGTGTCATCATTGATGTCAATAGTTGGCCATTGATGTCAACAGTTTGGAAAGTGTATGGAGATTGTTCAAGTTGTTGAAGAGTGTTGCATGATAAAGAATTATGGTGTTTAAAATGATGTGGATATATTGAAGAGATGTTTGTAGTGTTGTTGATGCAAGTGGTTCATTTGGTTTCCAAGTGATTTTGAGAAAAATTGAATAAAAGAGTGTGTAGTGTGGCAGAGGTAGGTTATGTGTTGTGTCCTACATTTCTTAATGGTTTAAGATATGCTTGTGCAATTTAGATATGATGATCAAAGGTTTTCAGAGGTTCTATACCCATATTAGTTTCAAGTTATAGATTGTATGGAAAATAATTTTTTGTTTGAAAGTGTGTTTTCCTATGTAAAAGGTTGCTTAGGAGAAAAGAGAATGCTCAACATTTATCCATGGCGATATTTCTTGTCTTGTGTATTAGGGAACATTTTTTTTTGTATTTATCTTCCCTTGAAGTTTTTAGTGTTGATTTTCTCCACAAGCTTGGATTTATAAGTTGTGTCATGTGTCAGTGTGTCAATGTTCTAGAGATCAAATGTTTGATGCTTTAATTTCTTATGAATTGAGAGAGTTTGGTCAAGATGCTTAAAAGAAAGAAACTACCTTTAAAGTCAGCAAGGTAGAGAAGGATGATGAATTAGATCCAGATGATCTTGATGAGGTGGAAGCAAATTTTGTAAGGAGATTGAAAATGGGCACTAGCAAATATAGAGGTAAGTTACCCTTTAAATGTTTCAATTGTGGAAAGATAGGTCATTATGCTTCTAAATGGCCAATCAAAGTTGCAAATGACAAACATAAGGATCATAAAGGTAAATATATCAAGAAGAGATACTATGTTGAAAAATACAATGGTGTATATGATGATCAAGAATTAGACTATATTGTGATGAAGCTAGTGATGAATTCTTGTTCATAGCTCTAAATATTGGAGCTAATTCTACTAATTCTAAAAGATGTATGAAGGAAAGTGCTCTAGAAATATGTCATAACATTGAAGGAACTATCCATGGTGACTTATTTTCATGCAAAAGAGGAAAATAATTACTAGATAATTGACAGTGGATGCTCAAATCATATGACATTTGATAAGAGTAAGTTTGTTAAACTTCAAAAGTATGATGGTGGTCTTGTTAAATTTGGTGATGATACATGTGCTAAGATTTGTAGAAAAGGTTCAATTATTTTTTATGGTAAGAATAAAATAGATGATTTTCTTTATGTCAAGGGTCTATGAAATAATCTTCTTAGTGTAGGATATATGTGTAGTAGAGGATACAATTTTATGTTTGAAGATGATGATTGTGAAATCAGAAAAGGAAGATCTGAAACTTTGGTTGTTGTAGGGACAAGGACAAAAGGTAATGTTTATCAACTCAAAGGTAGTGGTGCTAAGTGATTTATGTATCAAATTAATTAAAGTTGTCTATGGCATATAAGAATGGGTCACATCAGTTTTAATAATGTTATGAAGATCAGTTCTATTGATGTTGTGAGAGATCTACCAAAGATTTTAAATCTTGTCAATGTAATTTTTAAGGAATGCTAGTTTGGAAAGAAAACAAAGAAGAGGTTCAAGACTAAATAATATTCTATTGTATGTCCTTTGGAGTTAGTGCATATAGATCTATGTGGATCTACCATAATAATAATCTCTCAAGGTGGCATGCATTTTATGTTGTTGATTGATGATTATTCTAGAATGACTTGGGTGACATTTCTCAAAGAAAATTCAGAAGCTCTAGATAATTTTAAATAATTTAAATTTATGGTTGATAATGAAATAAATTTGAAAATAAAGTGCTTGAGGTCTGATAGAGGTGGTGAGTTCACCTCCAATAAGTTTAACAACTTTTGTGAAGATCATGGAATAAATATACATTTTTTCAGCTCCTAGAACTCCTCAATAGAATGGGGTTATGGAGAGGACGAATAGAATAGTTCAAGAATCAACAAGGAATATGATAAAAGAAGAAAATATACCAAATGTCTATTGGAGAGAGTCTATTCATATTGTAGTGAACATACTTAACAAAGGTCAAGAAAGAGAACAATTCAAAGACTCCCTATGATTTATGGTATGGAAAACCTCTTACTATGATATATTTTGAACAGAGTGTTTGGAAGTAAATGTTATATTAGAAGAGATGAAGAAAAATAAGGAAATTTTTATGCAAGATCTAATGAAGGAATCTTCCTTGGATACTCTACAAATATCAAATAATATCATTGCTATAATAAAAGGTTGAAGAAGATTGTTTAAAGCACAAGTGTCAAAGTGGATGAAGAGCCACTAAAAAGTTCTATATTGATAGAATGATATGAATCTGATGAATCCCCTTGTAGTGAAAAAGAAATGGAAGAAGAGAAAGAAAAATAGATGATAGTTGAAGAGGAAAATATACTTGATACTCCTAAGTATGTGCAAAATAAACATTCTAAAGATTAAATTATTGGAGATAAGAGAAAAGGTGTCTTGAAAAGGAGAAAAGATGCTATGATAGAGGAACAAGTAAACTTTTTTTTACTTTCAGAGGTAGAACCTAAAACTATAACTAAGGCATGCAACCATGAGAATTTGATAAAGGATATCAAACAAAATTTGGAACAAATTGAGAAGAATCAGACTTGGGAAGTGGTCCCAAGACCAAAAAATAAGAATGTGACATGAACTGAGTGGGCTTTCAAGAAAAAGTTGAATGAGGATTGAAAAATTGTCAGAAATAAAGATAGACTTGTGTGTAAGGCCTACTCACAAGTAGAAGGAATAGATTTTGAAGAGAAATTTTCTCTAGTGGAGGATGGAATCTATCCTAATTATTTTAGCTTTTGTAGCACATAAAGACTTCAAGGTGTATCAGATGTATGTAAAGTCTTCATTCTTGAATGGTGAGTTGGAATAAGAGGTATACATTGAACAAATAGAAGGTTTTTAGTTATTAGATGATGTTGATATGGTCTATAGGTTAAATAAGAAATTGCATGGACTAAAACAAGATCCTAGAGCTTGATATGCAAGGTTGGATAAGTACTTGTTGTAGAATGCATTCAAAATAGGTACTATAGATAGAAACCTTTACTTCAAGGTTAAGGGAGAACAAATCTTGATTGTAGTAGTGCATATTGATGACATTACCTTTGGAGGAAATGAAGGTATGTGTAAGAGGTTTATGAATGAGATGCAAAAAGGATTTGACATTTCAATGTGTGGGGAGATTCAAATTTCTTCCTTGGGTTATAAATCAATCAATCACAAAATGGTATTTTCATCTCATAATCAAAGTATGTCAAGGAAATATTGAAGAAGTTTGGAATGGAGGATTCTAAACTAGTGTGTACTCCTTTGGTTACTAGTTGTATGCTGAGAAAAAATGATGAATTTCTTAAGGTTTATCAGAGAAAGTATAAATCCATGATTGATCAACTGCTATATCTAACTGCTGCTAGACTAGATATCATGCATGTAGTATGTATTGTGGAAATATTTCAAGAAGATCCCAAAGAATCACATGTTGTAGTAGTTAAAAGGATATTTAGATACTTGAAGGGAACTCTAGACTTTGGTTTATGGTATCCTAGGGATACTAATTTAATTTTGAGTGCATATATAGATGTAGATTGTGTAGGTTGTGTAGATGACATAAGAAGTACAAGTGGATGTATTTTCTTTCTTGAAAGCAGATTAGTTCCATGGTTAAGCAAGAAGTGGGATTCAGTGTCATTATCTACTATAGAGATAGAGTATATTACAACGACATCATGTTGTACACAAGTATTATGGATGAAGCAAACATTGAAGGATATTATAGTATCATATGATGAACCTATTTATATCTGATATGATAATAAAAGTTCTTTGAATATTTCAAAGAACTTAGTAATGTATTCAAGAACAAAACATATATCTATCTGGTATCACTTTCTGAGGGAGAAAGGTCACAAATAATGAGGTGAAGTTGGAGTATGTTCCTACAAATAATAAAGTTGTATATACTTTTACAAAGGATCTTCCTAAAGATACATTTGAGTATCTCTAACAAAAGTTAGGGGTTAGTTCCCCTCCTTTCAATTAGATGCAGAAGTTGATGCATTTGTCCAAGAAGCATTTCAAGATACATTCTTGGTCCTAGATTAATGATGAAGGCTAACTCTTAGGGGGATAAGGTAGTATTTTTCTTATTTGGTATAGTTAGGGGAGCATATCTTGTTCCCCTAAAGGGGAGAGAGTAGAAAAGTAAGAGAAGTGAAGAATGAGTAGTACAATATGTGTAGTAGTGAGAATTTTAGAGAGAAGAGTAATGAAGAGAGAACAATTTCTCATTGGTATTGTTGAAAGATAAGTGTGCAATATTTTCCAACGGGAAAGATTTTACCCTTCGCCATTGATTTCAAAGGGAGAGAGTATGGCCAAAATCACACAGGGGGAGAGTGATGTTTAAAAAATCCTCAAGATAGGGAGAATGAATACAAAGAGGAGAGAATAGTGTTTGAAATACATAATGAAAATAAGTGTAAGAGATTCCCTAGTAAGGGGGAGTGCTTCTTGATTTACATTTTCTATTGTTGGTGATAGTTACTTTTTTTTATGGTTTTCAAAGTTAGTGTTGCCATAAATCACAAAGGGGGAGATTGTTGCAAGTATGTTGCAAGTGTAGTAATTGATATCAATAGTTAGTCATTGATGTCAATAGTTTGGAAAGCGTATGGAGATTATTGAAGTTGTTGAAGAGTGTTGCATGAAAAATAATTATGGTGTTGCAAATTGTGTGGTTTTATTGAAGAGATATTTGTAGTGATGTTGATGCAGATGGTTCACTTGGTTTCCAAGTGATTTTAAGAAAATTTTAATAAAAGAGTGTGTAGTTTGACAAAGGTGTGTTCTTTGTTGTGTTTTGTATTTATTTATGGTTGAAGATATGCTTATGTAGTTTATATTTTATGATCAGATGTGTTCATAGGTTCTATATATCTAGAGTTTAAATTTTTGGATCATATGGAAGAGGAAGTTGTGTTTGATAGTGTATTTTCCTATGTAGAAGTTTCTCTACAAGAAATTAGATTTTTGCATTTCTTCACAATGAGATTTCTTGTCTTACAAAGTTGGGAACATGATTATATTTTCTTTATTTATCTTCCCTTGGAGTTTCTAGTGTTGAGTTTCTCTACAAGCTTGGATTCATAAGTTGTGTTCAGTGGTAGTGTGTCTATTTGCATAGAATGAATGTGTTCTTCAGTTTTAGGTGGTTGCAATAGTGTTTTTGGATATTATGATGATGTGGAATATTTTGGAATGTTGTGAAGTGTTTCCATGTGGTCTTTTTGGTGTTTCCATACCTAGAGAGGTTTGTATGTGGTCGCTTGTTAGTGTTAGTGCAAGTTTGGTTGACTTGGCATGCTAGTGCTAATTGTGGAGGATTTTTTCTATTTATAGAAGCATGGTGATGCATGTAAATGTATATTTGGGTACCATTTAACCCTTGGTGTGGTATTCCTTCACTTATTTCCACCACAAAAGTGTTTGTTGCTGACCTATTTAGTGGATGCATGTTTGAGGTGCATATGTTTCATTAAGGTCAACCTTAAGGAATTGTTTGAGGTTGAGAAAACTAAATAAATGTAAGGTGGAGTTTTTTTTGAGGTGTGTAGAGTGTAATCATGTGAATGTGATCAAGTGTGGTAATTTGAGTGTGAGATTAATGTCTATGAATCTAGATGTAGTGAGCAAAAGGTGTTTACATTTTTAGTTTGCTTGAAGTTGTTGGATGCAATGAGTCAAAGGTTGTAGATGGCATAGAGTTGTAGTGGTAGGTATTTCTTGTTTCTCTAAGATAGTGAATATATCTATAACAATTTTATTCTATTCTTCTTTATTTCATACAATGAGTCTTTTGGGTAGTGATCCCTTGGTATTGTGTCTTCTTTTCTAGGTAGTGAGACCTCTAACATTGAGCCTAATGTATTTGGTTTTGTTATTCATATATATGTGAGCTAATCCCCACCATGGTTTTCCCTACTTATGGTTTTACACATAAATCTAGTGTTCTCTTATGTATGGTTGTGTTTACATTATTGTTTCACATGTTTACATTATGCCAATGCTTAATGAGGATTTAAATTTTGATAAGGATTTGAAATTTAATAATGGACTGAATGTTTTAATGTACAACTGATTCACCCCCACACCTTAGTTGTCTTGTACATCTAACAATATTATTTTCACATTTCCCACTCACGACATGAACTCTTTCGACATTCAAAACATAATATATGAGATTTAATCTAACACATGAAAATTAAGGTGAATGGAAGACTTATCTCTCTACATGAAGGTGAATGAAAGACTTATCACTCCTCTTTCTCTACACACTCTATCACAAAAAACTCAAAACAAAATTGAAATAATGAAGGGAAGAATCCCCAAAATCCTCATTAAATGAGAAATATAAAGGAGTTCAGTCTCAAATCCTTTGAATGAGGGAGTGACACTTTTCACCCTCATTGATCCTTCAAGCACACATATCCCCACAAGTTCTCACACATGTGTGGGACTTTTGGGGAGATGGGGATTTCACTTGAAAACTCTTCCCATGATCTCTTACAAAGGAGGCTCACCCATGTGAGAGTCCTTGATGCTCTTCTCATGTTTATTAATGAACTTTGGGAAGTGGGGTTGGAAAGTGACAAGTCACTTTTCGTAGGTCCTAATGACTCAAAAATTCCACATTCATTCATGTTGACTTTTGAAGAGTCATAGCATTCCCTACGTACAATTCACATGTCCAAGAAGTCCCATTCCCATAGGTATAGACCCTAGGGGTCTATTTTTTTTACAGAGATCAATAAAATTGACCTTACAACACCCTTTAAATACCCACTCTAACATAAATCCAAAATTCAAGACTCAATTAAGTGTTGTCAAACCCTAATCCCACTTGCATACTTAATCACATAACTTCTCACTTAAAAACTACACATAACACACTTACACAAAAATCACAAGGATTATCCTCATAAACACAATTGAAAATTAACACAAAACCCTTATTATATTTTGGGCCATAGGTTTCAAATTAAAAATTTACAATGAAATATTTAACTTGGGCTTGGATGGTTTTGCCTTTTTACCCCTTGGCATTTATCTCATATATATTTTTCCAAATAAATGTTTGGTTAGAAATAATAATAATCACATGCTCAAAATATCAATAAGATCAAATTCAATAGATAGGGGATAACAATACATATATATACTTATTTCCTTTCTCTGTGAAGGAGAGGAACTTGAGTGTTCCTTTAATAATAATGAAAACCTAACCTTAGCTTAAATATTGAACTACACTATTTAATTTAATTTTGAACAATATTTCATCTATTAAATATCACTATAGAAATTAACATCTAATGTATATAATTTACCTTATTAAACCACTCAAGGTAAACTTTCCATCAATTAGATTTGTCTTAATCCTTTCAAAAATTATTAATGATATTTAAAGGTCATGGTTCATTCCTAGATATTATCCCTACCAAGCAACAAAAAATACATTAGAAATCATTTGGAATAAATTTAGGTACACATCATTTATTAGCTCTTGTCAATTTAAAATTTTCAATCGTATGATACTTGTATGAAATGTTAATCCCATGTGCTCGCATACATTCCTTACTAGTTTGGTTAGTCATAAATTCAAGTTTAATAAAGCATGTTTACTACAATAGATATGACATAGAATAATTAAAATATTAAGCATGTTATTGGGTAGCACTTCGATGGTCTCCATTACCTTTAGCTTGTATAATTATGTATTTCTCAATTCTACACTAAAACGAAAGAAACTAGGTTCACCAATAGAAATGAAGGGAATAGGGTTATGATGGACCTATCTTCCTCAATTCATTAGGAAATGAGATGCACACAATGGAAGGATTACCAACCTTGAGGTGATTCAAGTCAAAGTTTTAATCTATAAATTTCCTTTTTTTGCAAGGACGGGGTCCTAATTAAACAACACTTTGGGGAGATAGATTAAAAATAGAAAACTAACTCCAAAATGAAATCTACAACTTGGATCTTGAATATTAAGCTCAATAATATTGGAACAATAAATCAAATTTCAGATCTAAGAGAGGTAAGAAGGTGTGTACCAATCACCAAATGTGTTTTTCTAAAGTTGATCTCAGACTCGTTTTCCTAGGGGAGAATGGGTCTTGGTTTAGGATTTTCTATAACTTTTGGGAGCCTCTAAAACAGATCCAAATCTCTCAATTTTCCCAGGTTTTAGGTTTAGAGTGTTGGAGATAAATTCTATAATTGAGTTTCTGCGGGATGACAACTTTCTTGACAACTTTTGCAACTTTGACAACTTCTTCAATTTTTCTCTTTAAGAGATCTCCAAGATATCTTCCACCTAAATATGAAAACATAAATCAAGAGGGAAGTTTTTTTTGTTTATGGTGAATGGGGGTTCACCTTCGTCAAAGAGTATGTGGAGGATCATGATGGGCCAAAAAGTGGTGATATGATGGGTATGTGTAGGGTATATGGCTAGTGACTTTTTTTTACCCAAAATTGATGAAACAAAAATGGTTTTAAAGGAGATTCTCAGCTTTCCACCAATATAAATTATGTTTTACTTTGATTTTAATAAATAATTATTATTCATTTTCTATTTGAATTATGACTAATGTCCTGATTGATAGGTTGATTGAAAAAATCTATTGCTTTCAAACGGTATCACATTTTTTGAATCTAAAACATGTGTCACATTCTGTGCTTCGCATACTATAGGATTAAAAAAAATCATGAAGTTTTTACCAAGTTAAGGTGTTTAGACATACAATTGTATATATTTTTAAAAAGTTGTAATAAAAAAATCATAATTAATTATTTACTTGGAAAAAAATTACAAAAAATATGCATCACATCACGACATGAGTCATCTACTTATATCTAAAATCTTATAAAAAATTATTATCATTTCATTGTGGTTAGGGTGGTCAGACAAACACCTACTTCTTATTTTTTCCCTGAAATTTAAGTACCACTACATTGAAATTTTAAATTTTCACCAAATAGATTTTTTTTAAAATAAACCAAGTAGTTTAGAAACTACATTCAATTTGCTACAGATTTTATTCTTACATATTTGTGAAATAATATAGATAACATATATTCATATTTTTACATCAAGTTGCCTAACTTTGATTTTTTTAAAATATTTTCCACTTAAGGGCCTATTTTTTCCATGATGATCCTCCACATACCCCAAACCCTATTTTGGTAATGAAACCTTGAAATGAAATGAAATAACATGAAAGGAACGATGAATGAACAACTCTATGTAACAAATCACCAAACACTTGAATTAACCTTGGAATTTAGATTTGCAATTAGCATGAAATGGATTCAAAGGATGTGGATCCTGATCTTGAAACATGATTTGAAATGTAACGCCCGCCGGGCAAGCCCCAAAGAGCAAACATCAAAAGAGCGCAAATAATTTTTTTTTAAAGAGGAAGATAAATAATCATCACATCAATATTAAATGATCATATATAACAACAAAATCAACTATGTCCTTTGGGGCCCCCACGAGATTACATTGAAAATAGATATTATTAAACATCATTTCATAAGATATCAAAAGGAACTATAATGACATCATAAGATAAGTACATACATAAATTTTATCACAAAATAACCCATAATACATTTCATAGCCAATTAAAATTACAAAGTAATTAATTACATTACATCATCTTTCAATGTTACATCCTCCATAAAGTTACATCCTGAATCCCAAACATGTGGGATGAATACACTATACAAGTTATCAAAATACAATGAGATCAACTGTAATAAATCTTCCACTGGATAAGATTGAAGCCACAAACGCTGATGGGGAACCCAACGGTGTGCAGAGCACGTTCCACCCGACCACCCCCGTGCTAAGAGGTGACAGAGAAGTAACTCTGACCAAGAATGACAACAAAAGGGTACAACCAAATAAAAAGTACCAACATAAATCCATCACACAATACACCAATTAAAAAGAGCAACCAATAGCATCAAATCACAATGCTCTAAAGATGCAAGATGATAACCCAATATAAATGAGATCATACAATACATGCTAAAGATGTAATGCTTATAAATCAATTTAAATCAATTCAAACAACAATCTAAATCAATTCCCATACCCCACTTCCAGAGGAACACAATAAAACAACACATGGGCAACTAGGGGAGAGTGTCATCGCATAGTCCTACATGGGCTGTCCTGTGCTCTTCCTCCCAACTGGAGGCGCCGGTCCCATCTATGGCTGTCCTGTGCTCTTCCTCCCAACTGGAGGCGCCGGTCCATAGGGTGACTCATGCGGAGCCGTAGACCTCTCGTGAGGACGAGGCCACGACCTTGCCAACCACGGCCTTCTCAGCCTTCCATTAGTCTGCAGAAGCACTAATGAAGACGAGGCATCCATTTTTAAAATCTTGCAATGATATTACTACCCAACCCAACCCTCCTAAGTTAATTATTAGGTTTTCACTTATTTACTAACTCACTCGTGGGTTATCCTGAGCTCTTCCCCTTAAACGGGGCGCTGGCCCCCACGAGGAGCCACTCTCCCTAGGGACCCATCAAAACAAGGGGGGGTTTGTACCATGCCACAAACATAATCATCAAAGTATGACAACAAAGTAATACGCGAGGCATAAACCATCTCGCAAGTAAAATACCATAATAAAATCTCATAATTCGGTACACCCCAATAATAAAATGTAACTCAACAGAATTTCAAGATCAAAAAGATATAAATTCAACAAACCCAACTTCCTCTGGAAGACTAAAGAGTTACATAAAAAGGGGTTCCCACATCAAGGAAATAACAATGTCCCAAAACCCAATAAACCAACAAGATTAAATTTCGAAATTAAATAATTAAAAGTGATAACCTATTTAATTCCAAAACAGATTACAAAATAATTTTCTTTCCTAAAATACAATCGTATTACAAACAGAATAAATAAATAATGCTGTTAAATCAGCAATATCCTTTCAAAGTTGAGAATCCTATAAAACAGATTTATTTCTATTTCGCTAAAATTTTCATGGAAACAATTTTTGCTTTATTATATTTTTCTAAAACAAAACAAGAAACAGAATCTAACTATACAGATTTATTTTCTAGATAATAGCTGAGTTACAGAAAATAAAATATAAATCAAAACAAAATGTCTATTAAGCAGTTTAAACAGTATAGATATATTTTCTTCCAAAAACTATTGCTTTAACAGAAAAATCTCATTTAAATCAAAAACGAAACAGAACAGAATATATGCATTTATGCCTTTGTTTAATTATCAGCTATATACAACAGAATATACTCATCAAAACAAAATTTAATATATATATACATTTTTTTTCTTTAACAGAAAACACAGAATATTTAAATTAACTAATAAATAAATATATATATATATATATATATATATATATATTCCCCACCAAAAGACAAGTATCCTTGCAGAGAGAGATTAATATTTTAAAACCATGCGGACTAACTAAAAACTTTAACAAATCATTCATAGAATTTTCCCAGCACTGAAAACCAGAAACCAAACATACATGGCAGTCCCAGTTTACTCACGAGTCCTCTGGACTGCAGAGTGGGCAGATCATGATCAGGACCATTGCTGAGGAGTGAATTATATGCAGCCAAAGGCCGACCCCACACCCGACCACTAACAATAAATAACAAATTTAAACAAAATTTGAATGTTAAAAACAATTTTCGGCGGATTATATATATATATTTATATATATATATATACTATATAGATATATATATATATATATATATATATATATACAGAGATAAGAACATTTTATTTTCATAGAAAAATAGGGAAAAGATATTACTGCATAGTTACTGTGCCAAATTGAAAAAAATAGAAGAACTGTTTTTAATAAAATACAGACACAGACTAGAATATCATACCCAGAAATTTATTGGAAATAAAAATTGTCCCTACCCATATGTATATTTTAATATATAAATATTTTTAAAACAATTTGAGACAGCCACTACTGTATGTTCCCAGATTACACCGAAACCCTTTTTTTTTATCAACAACAAATCAGAAACCCCAAATAACGATTCAGAAACCCCGAAGAATTTCCTTAAATAAATAACACTTCTACATTTTCCGATTTAAACATTCTTGAATTAACCATAACCCCAGTAGATTTTCTTTCTACAATTATTTAATTTTCATCCCTAAAATAAATTTCACACACACAGAAATCAATTCCTATTTAACAGAGAATAACAATTATCAAGAGTAGAACCTGGCGTCCTACGCTTGCAGCAAACTGTAGAAGCCTTGCCCCCCTCTTGCTGCACTATTCCTTTGCTGCAAATCTCCCAGCAACAGATCCAGAAAACTTCCTTCCTCTTCCCAATTTCTCCAAAAACAGAAAATACTAAAGACTGAAGAAAATGATTGCCAATAGAATTTTCCCAGCATTCGAACCAAAATCCCCTCAAACAAAGAGAAACTCTTAATAAATTTCATGCCCAGAAGTCCTTTCAATTCCTCTTCCCGTGAATACCAGAGGTCATAATTCAAAAATCAAATAATATTTTACCCTAATTTCATTTTGATGTTTTTCCCAAACAACAAATGCATTTAATTAAAACTAAATAAATTCTAAATTCATAACATAAACTTTTATTTAAATAAATGTATAAATATGCCTCATTTCCACAATTCTTCATTAAATTCAAAAACAACCATTGAGAGATTCCAAATAAATGCAATGTTTCTTTATTATTTCAAATATTTATTCATTGCCATATTTAATTATTATTTTATGTTTTTATTTTACCAATCATTTAATTATTTAAATTACCACATAACACTATTCACTACTTTAGATAAATCATATAATAATACAAGGACCAACGTAACCACTCAAACGAATGAGACTACTATGCACAACCCATAAAGATACAAAACTGTTGTCAACTTGGTACGGAGTTACTTTTCATGTCACCTCAAATAATTCAACTTCCTGCCGTTGGGTTGGTTCAATGCTCGCCTAGACCTACCGAAATAGGTGGAATCGAGTCTTATTCCTGCAAAGCCTGCATCCACAAAGTGATATACAATATACATAAAATAAAAGCATTGTGAGGAGGATTCACAGCGTAGCAGGGCGCTCATGAACGAGTGATGCTACCTGTCCCCTCACCAAAATATATCATAAAATTTTACACCACATCATAAATTACTATTCTATAGTCTATTGCATTCCAAATAACTCCATCAAATGATCATAATAGAATGTCATCACAGTATCCATGGCATCAAAAAAGCATAGTAATAGTCTAAGCCACCACACATAATAGCAACAGTATCAACCACAAATCACAATGTGCTAACAGAAACCATAGTGAATGTCAAAAATCAAATAGTGGCATGAGGGGTATTACATCCTCCCCCCCTAAAATCCGGCTTACTCCTGGAAGCCAGTGAAAAGATAAGGATAAGAATCCTTGATACGAGAGGCATCCTCCCAAGTAGCTGAAGCCTCATCATTCGGGTCCCACTGAACCCGCACCTGATCAATCTCTCTGCCTCTGAGGGTAAGTCGCCGACGCTGAAGCATGGCCACGGGCTCGAGTGCCAGCTGCCCGTCCTTGACCTGAAGAGCATTCCAATCCAAAACATGAGTAACATCAGGAAAATATGGTCTAAGAACAGAAACATGAAATACATCGTGGATCCGCGATAAACTGGGTGGCAAAGCTAAATGGTAAGCAACAGGTCCAATCCTCTCCAACACCTCAAAGGGTCCAAAAAAATGAGGTGCAAGCTTCGAACCCTTTCCGTAATGAATTGGGCTCTTCCGTGGATGCACTCGAAGGAAAACCCGGTCACCAACTGCAAACTGCCGATCAACTCTATGAGCATCAGCATACTTTTTCTGTCTATCCTGAGCAGCTACGAGATGCTCCCGAATGCGAGACACCTGCTGTTCCATATCTCTAAGAATCTCAGGCCCAAGAAGCACCCTATCCTCCAATCGATCCCAACTCAGAGGAGTACGGCAAGGACGACCATACAAAGCTTGAAAGGGAGCCATACCAATAGAGCTATGGTACCCATTGTTATATGCAAACTCAACCAAATACAGATAGTCCTCCCAACGTGATTGCTGATCCATAACATACATACGAAGCATATCCTCAAGCACCTGGTTGACCCTCTCAGTTTGACCATCAGTCTCAGGATGATAAGCAGAACTGAAGTTCAATTTCGTTCCCAAAGACTGCTGCAAGGATGTCCACAATGCAGATGTGAATACCGGATCTCTGTCGGAAATGATCCTCCGCGGTATCCCATGCAATCTAACTATATCATTCATGAACACCTTAGCAACATAAGATGCCGTATATGACGATCGAACAGGAGAAAAATGAGCTACCTTAGTCAATTTGTCCACTGTGACCATAATAGCATCATGCCGTCTAGATGACATAGGCAACCCAACGATGAAATCCATAGAAATAACATCCCATTTCCATTCTGGAATGAGATGAGGCTGTAGCAACCCTGCTGGGTGATGATGTTCAGCCTTCACTCTCTGACATTCAAGACATCAAGCCACAAAATCGGCGATATCCCGCTTCATTCCTGACCAAAAATAGAGCGCACGAAGATCCGCATACATTTTCTTAACTCCTGGATGAGCCGCGTAAGGTGCCCGATGACCTTCTGTCAAAATAAATGTATGAAGACCCTTTGAAGAAGGTACATACAACCGCCCAAAGAAACACAAAGCACCATCCGAATCTAGCGAATAACCAGCAAATTTCCCCTCCAAAGCTCTACCTGATTCCACCTCCGCTTTCACCTCTGAATACCAACTATCTGAAGGAAGGGCTGCAAGAATCTGACTCTTCAAATCCACCTCAAGAGATATTGCAGAAACCTCATGCCTTCGCCGACTTAGAGCGTCGGCCACCACATTTTCCTTACCCTGAATATAATTAACCTCAAAATCGTACTCACACAAAAATTCCATCCACCTCCTCTGCCTTGCATTCAAATTCGGCTGAGTGAAGATGTACTGCAAACTTCGATGATCTGTATGCAACTCAAACCGATGCCCTAACAAAAAGTGCCTCCATCTCATCAAAGCATGAACCACTGCGGCCAATTCAAGGTCATGTGTGGGATAATTGAGTTCATGATCTTTTAACTTCTGAGATTCATAGGCAATCACTCTCCCATCCTGCATCAACACAGCTCCGAGACCCTCCAATGAAGCATTAGTACAAACCACAAAATCACCTGAAGGATCCGGCACTGCCAAAATTGGAGCACTAGTCAGTTTCTCCTTAAGGGTTTGGAATGCCAACTGACACTGCTCTGACCAAAGAAATTTCTTTCCCTTCCGCTGAAGTGAAGTGATGGGATGCACAATTCTTGAGAAGCCCTGAACGTACCACCGATAATACCCAGCTAGTCCCATGAAACTACAAATTTCTAAGACATTAGTGGGCATGGGCCAATCCATGATAGCCTGGATTTTAGCAGGATCAACAGAAATTCCCTCTTCAGAGATCACATGGCCCAAATACTAAACTTCAGTCTTATAAAAGTCACACTTTGCCAAATTGGCGTACAACTGATTGTCCCTTAAGCATTGCAAAACCTATTTTAGGTGCACCTCATGCTCCTCCATAGACTTAGAATAAATCAAAATATCATCAAGAAACACGAGGATGAACCTATCCAAGAAAGTTCAGAATACCCCATTCATTAGACTCATAAAGACCGAAGGTGCATTTGTCAACCCGAATGGCATCACTATGAACTCATAATGACCATACCGTGTACGAAACGCAGTTTTATGAATATCGGCCTCTGCTATCCGCAACTGATGACACCCTGATTTAAGGTCGATCTTGGAAAATACCTTTTCCCCTTTTATCTGATCAAAGAGATCATCAATCCTGGGAAGGGGATAACGATTCTTTACTGTTACCTTGTTCAATTGCCGGTAATCGATACAAAGGCGGAGAGACCCATCCTTCTTTTTGACAAAGACCACTGGTGCTCCCCACGGAGAGACACTAGGGCGGATAAACCCCTTAGCTAACAATTCTTTTAACTGCAGACGAAGCTCTTGGAGCTCCTGAGTGGTCATCCTGTAAGGAGCCCGAGAAATAGGCTCAGCCCCAGGCACCAAATCAATCCTGAAATCCACCTCTTGCTTAGGAGGCATACGTGGTATCTCACTAGGGAAGACATCCAAAAATTCTGCAAGAAGAGGGTAATCATTCAAAGACAACTCCCGACTATCCTCCGACTCAAGGTCATTAACCGATATAGCAAAGAGCTGACAACCCTGACGAAAACACCTTTTTAACTGCATCGCTGAGATCATTCTCAAAGAGACAGGCCTCTGAACACCCACAATGTCTACCTCTTTACCAAAATCATCCACACACCGCACTGCTTTACGGCGGCAATCAATCAAAGTACGATGCAAGCTTAGCCAATCCATGCCCAAAACTACATCATAGGAACCAAGTGGAAGGATTCTGAGATCCACCTTAGTTGACATGGCCCCTAACTCTAACCTACAACCTTGCACAAGCTTCTCAACCACAACCTTAGATCCTGAAGCTAACTCAACCTGCCACTTTTCACTTTGCTTTATTGCCCCCAGTTTACATCGATCAACAACTAAAGGAGAGATAAAAGAATCAGATGCACCAGAATCAAATAGAACTAAAATTTTAATCTTATGTAATGAACCTGTAGTTTCGATGACGGTGCTCTGATGATCCGCCTGCCGATTATCCACTGCTGCGAAGACTCGGTGAGATCTCCCTGCATCTCCTACTGTCGGCTCGGACAATGCTGGTCTCTGACTAAACTCTGAAGCACTCTTTTGAGGACACATCCTAGCAATATGCCCTTGCTGCCCACACGAGAAACATCCAGAACCTCGACCAAAACCTCTTCCTCCGGCCAGAGCATTCGATTGCTGGAAACTCCCATGACTAGGTGTGGACTGAAAACTCAACGCAGGCTGTCCTGAACTGGTACGGTTCCGGTTCTGATCCTTGCGAAACTGAGATTGACCACCTTGCTGGGAAGTAACATTCTTGTGCTTTGGTTGAGACTGCTGCTGCTGACCCCCTTTTGAAAGCCCAAAACGACTCTTAGAAGGTCCTGCTGACTGAGTCTGACCCCCTTGCGAAACGGCTCTAGGAGCGGGTACATTACCAATCTGTACTCCTACATGACCACCCAAAGCCATGGCCAAGTTTTCCTCTACCAAACGAGCCTTCTCGACAGCTACTTCCATGGTCTTAGGTTCGAAGACCCTTACACCACCACTGATGCGTGCGTTCAAACCTCGAACAAAATGCTGAACCAACATCCCTTCATCATGGCTAATCCCTGCATACTGCTTTAGTTCATAGAAGCGGCGTTCATACTGTTCTACTGACATTGCCATTTGCTTAAGATCGTGGAATTCATCTGCCCTACGCTGCCTCCAATGATCTGAGAGAAAGCGAGCCCTGAACCTTTCCAAGAAAAGTTCCCAAGTGACCATACTGATATCCATATGCAACTTCTGTTCCTCAAGCTGCCACCAAGTGGACGCGAAACCCCGCAAATGCATAACAGCACATCGAGCCTTGGTATTACTACCGTAGGGGTGCATTGCAAAGCATCGGCCCAAATCAATTAACCAGGTCTCGGCTTCCAAACCTCCTCCAGAGCCATCGAAGGTAGGTGGATGAGCTCTCATTAAGTCCCTCATATGACCAGCTAATAAAGCATCCTGATCAACTGAAGCTCCCCTGGGCCTTGGAGACCTTTCTCTTTCCCTCACAACCGGCTGATCCCCATTAGGTCTAGGACCCAATCTATCGAGAAGCTCACCCAGCAGATGCTGCAACTGCCCATCCAACCCCGGCTGTTCCGGAATCGGTCCACCATCCGACGGATTGTTCTGAGAATTCTGTTGCTCCTCAAACTCAGGACCGTGAGAACTTGGTGGTGAAGGATTTGGTTGGTTGGCCCCACGGCCACCACCTCGGCCTCTTCCTCGGCCTCTACCTCTACCTCTGCCTCTGCCTCTAGGCATGCTTCTGCACAACAAGACAAAGGTACACATGAGCTCAAGAGCTAACACGCAAAGGTTACCTAGCGGACATAACTACCCAAAGACCCCAGCGTGTGCAACCTTGGCTCTGATACCAAGTTGTAACGCCCGTCGGGCAAGCCCCAAAGAACAAACATCAAAAGAGCGCAAATAATTTTTTTTTAAAGAGGAAGATAAATAATCATCACATCAATATTAAATGATCATATATAACAACAAAATCAACTATGTCCTTTGGGGCCCCCACGAGATTACGTTGAAAATAGATATTATTAAACATCATTTCATAAGATATCAAAAGGAACTATAATGACATCATAAGATAAGTACATACATAAATTTTATCACAAGATAACCCATAATACATTTCATAGCCAATTAAAATTACAAAGTAATTAATTACATTACATCATCTTTCAATGTTACATCCTCCATAAAGTTACATCCTGAATCCCAAACATGTGGGATGAATACAATATACAAGTTATCAAAATACAATGAGATCAACTGTAATAAATCTTCCACTGGATAAGATTGAAGCCACGAACGCTGATGGGGAACCCAACGGTGTGCGGAGCACGTTCCACCCGACCACCCCCGTGCTAAGAGGTGACAGAGAAGTAACTCCGACCAAGAATGACAACAAAAGGGTACAACCAAATAAAAAGTACCAACATAAATCCATCACACAATACACCAATTAAAAAGAGCAACCAATAGCATCAAATCACAATGCTCTAAAGATGCAAGATGATAACCCAATATAAATGAGATCATACAATACATGCTAAAGATGCAATACTTATAAATCAATTTAAATCAATTCAAACAACAATCTAAATCAATTCCCATACCCCACTTCCAGAGGAACACAATAAAACAACACATGGGCAACTAGGGGAGAGTGTCATCGCATAGTCCTACATGGGCTGTCCTGTGCTCTTCCTCCCAACTGGAGGTGCCTCCCATCTATGGCTGTCCTGTGCTCTTCCTCCCAACTGGAGGCGCCGGTCCATAGGGTGACTCATGCGGAGCCGTAGACCTCTCGTGAGGACGAGGCCACGACCTTGCCAACCACGGCCTTCTCAGCCTTCCATTAGTCTGCAGAAGCACTAATGAAGACGAGGCATCCATTTTTAAAATCTTGCAATGATATTACTACCCAACCCAACCCTCCTAAGTTAATTATTAGGTTTTCACTTATTTACTAACTCACTTGTGGGTTATCCTGAGCTCTTCCCCTTAAACGGGGCGCCGGCCCCCACGAGGAGCCACTCTCCCTAGGGACCCATCAAAACAAGGGGGGTTTGTACCATGCCACAAACATAATCATCAAAGTATGACAACAAAGTAATACGCGAGGCATAAACCATCTCGCAAGTAAAATACCATAATAAAATCTCATAATTCGGTACACCCCAATAATAAAATGTAACTCAACAGAATTTCAAGATCAAAAAGATATAAATTCAACAAACCCAACTTCCTCTGGAAGACTAAAGAGTTACATAAAAAGGGGTTCCCACATCAAGGAAATAACAATGTCCCAAAACCCAATAAACCAACAAGATTAAATTTCGAAATTAAATAATTAAAAGTGATAACCTATTTAATTCCAAAACAGATTACAAAATAATTTTCTTTCCTAAAATACAATCGTATTACAAACAGAATAAATAAATAATGCTGTTAAATCAGCAATATCCTTTCAAAGTTGAGAATCCTATAAAACAGATTTATTTCTATTTCGCTAAAATTTTCATGGAAACAATTTTTGCTTTATTATATTTTTCTAAAACAAAACAAGAAACATAATCTAACTATACAGATTTATTTTCTAGATAATAGCTGAGTTACAGAAAATAAAATATAAATCAAAACAAAATGTCTATTAAGCAGTTTAAACAGTATAGATATATTTTCTTCCAAAAACTATTGCTTTAACAGAAAAATCTCATTTAAATCAAAAACGAAATAGAACAGAATATATGCATTTATGCCTTTGTTTAATTATCAGCTATATACAACAGAATATACTCATCAAAACAAAATTTACTATATATATACTTTTTTTTTCTTTAACAGAAAACACAGAATATTTAAATTAACTAATAAATAAATATATATATATTTACAAAGACAAGTATCCGCACAGAAGAGATTAATATTTAAAAACCCGCGGACTAACTAAAAAGGCTTTAACAAATAAAATTCATATGGGAATTTTATTCCCAACGCATAGCCACGAAATAAACCACCGCCGGCCGTGGCAGTCTACGGACTGCTCACGGCAGTCCTACGGACTGCCGTGGACAGTCCGCAGGCTGTCCCACGGACCGGTGGCGGGGTGGTGGGTACGGCCAAGGCCGACCCCCACACACAGCCACTAACAATAAATAACAAATTTAAACAAAATTTGAATGTTAAAAACAATTTTCGGCGGATTAAATTTTTGCCCAAAAATTTCATAAGTGCGAAAATAAATTTATATATATATATATATACAGAGATAAGAACATTTTATTTTCATAGAAAAATAGGGAAAAGATATTACTGCATAGTTACTGTGCCAAATTGAAAAAAATAGAAGAACTGTTTTTAATAAAATACAGACACAGACCAGAATATCATACCCAGAAATTTACTGGAAATAAAAATTGTCCCTACCCATATGTATATTTTAATATATAAATATTTTTAAAACAATTTGAGACAGCCACTACTGTATGTTCCCAGATTACACCGAAACCCTTTTTTTTATCAACAACAAATCAGAAACCCCAAATAACGATTTAGAAACCCCACAGAATTTCCTTAAATAAATAACACTTCTACATTTTCTGATTTAAACATTCTTGAATTAACCATAACCCCAGTAGATTTTCTTTCTACAATTATTTAATTTTCATCCCTAAAATAAATTTCACACACACAGAAATCAATTCCTATTTAACAGAGAATAACAATTATCAAGAGTAGAACCTGGTGTCCTATGCTTGCAGCAAACTGTAGAAGCCTTGCCCCCCTCTTGCTGCACTATTCCTTTGCTGCAAATCTCCCAACAACAGATCCAGAAAACTTCCTTCCTCTTCCCAATTTCTCAAAAAACAGAAAATACTAAAGACTGAAGAAAATGATTGCCAATAGAATTTTCCCAGCATTCGAACCAAAATCCCCTCAAACAAAGAGAAACTCTTAATAAATTTCATGCCCAGAAGTCCTTTCAATTCCTCTTCCCGTGAATACCAGAGGTCATAATTCAAAAATCAAATAATATTTTACCCTAATTTCATTTTGATGTTTTTCCCAAACAACAAATGCATTTAATTAAAACTAAATAAATTCTAAATTCATAACATAAACTTTTATTTAAATAAATGTATAAATATGCCTCATTTCCACAATTCTTCATTAAATTCAAAAACAACCATTGAGAGATTCCAAATAAATGCAATGTTTCTTTATTATTTCAAATATTTATTCATTGCCATATTTAATTATTATTTTATGTTTTTATTTTACCAATCATTTAATTATTTAAATTACCACATAACACTATTCACTACTTTAGATAAATCATATAATCATACAAGGACCAACGTAACCACTCAAACGAATGAGACTACTATGCACAACCCATAAAGATACAAAACTGTTGTCAACTTGGTACGGAGTTACTTTTCATGTCACCTCAAATAATTCAACTTCCTGCCGTTGGGTTGGTTCAATGCTCGCCCAGACCTACCGAAATAGGTGGAATCGAGTCTTATTCCTGCAAAGCCTGCATCCACAAAGTGATATACAATATACATAAAATCAAAGCATTGTGAGGAGGATTCACAGCGTAGCAGGGCGCTCGTGAACGAGTGATGCTACCTGTCCCCTCACCAAAACATATCATAAAATTTTACACCACATCATAAATTACTATTCTATAGTCTATTGCATTCCAAATAACTCCATCAAATGATCATAATAGAATGTCATCACAGTATCCATGGCATCAAAAAAGCATAGTAATAGTCTAAGCTACCACACATAATAGCAACAGTATCAACCACAAATCACAATGTGCTAACAGAAACCATAGTGAATGTCAAAAATCAAATAGTGGCATGAGGGGTATTACATGAAATAATTCCTTGAATTCTTGAATGTATCATGAACTCTAGATCAACATATTAGCTCCAATAACATGCATGATGCAAGAAGACTTTGACATGAAAATTGGATCTTGATTGGTGCAATAATTATTCACTAAATCTTCCCTTGAATGTCTTGAAATTCTCTTGAAATATCACTTTAGCTCTTGAAATTGAACACTTGAAAACTTAGATAAAACATAGTGAAATGGCCTTCTACTAATAGGTATGTGTTATTAATTTCCTAAAATTTAAATATCACAAGACAACAAGTGAATATGGATTTGAAATTATTAAAATACTACCAAAAACATAATTTAAATTTAGGTCCTAGGTCTAAGTGAGGACCCATTCGCCCATGGGCGAATGGGTACTAGGTGACTTACCTAGGACACACATTGCTCAATGAGAAATGTTATGTTTAAGCATTGATGAATGTTTGGTTTCCTATTTAGAAAATGTAATTGGTTAGGGTTGGATTTGAATTAAAGGGGCCAATTAAGGAAAATTAACCACAATTAATTAAGGGAGCCTAAAGTATGAAGAGGTACACTCTACAAAACTAAAAATAAGGCACAATTAAGTCTAGTTTAATTAATAGGGCCCTAAACTTAATGTGAATATGTAAAATAATATAACAACACTAAATTAAGAAATAATTAAGTTTTTTTCAATATTTAATTCCTAATTAGGTGTGAGAATGTAAAGGGATACATTTTTCTACACTACATTTAGCCCCCACTTTAGTGAGAGGATGACCCTGTGTCAAACTCACAGTAAAGTAGACATTCTGAAAACCTATGTATGTAGAAAAGACAAAGATTCTTAATCATACAACATCGAAGACTAGAAGAAGGCAAGAGGATCAAGCTTCGACTATCCAACACAATGTGTAACATTTCTCGATTTTTTGTCCAAGAACGTTCACAAGTAGAACTTGATTTCCACTATGAAAACAATGTGTGTTCTCACTCCGGGCTAATGGAACCTCAGGCCATCCACTATGTGAGCCCCCAAGATAGTGACTTAGTGATAAATTCATGCTAGGTCTACATGCTTTCACTATACTAACCATACCAAAGCTATCCCTCTGATAACTTTGATAGGGCGCCACACAACTAAGGCTTCAAGCTTCATAAGGCCTAACAAGTTGCATTATGCTAAGCACCTATGAAGAAGGGAAAGGATCCATTGGCTATCAAAGTGTGTTATGATTAGTTTCCTTGAAGGGAGGGGTTCAAGCTTCATAAGGTTAAAAATTTGTATTATGCTAAACACATGAACAAAAATGGGGGTAAAGGTTTGTTCAAAGGGATTTTGATTAGTTCATGTAAGGTCTTTTCTTAAGGAATATCATGTCTTACATCTTTAAGAGAGGATAAATCAAATAATAAGAGAATTACAACTTAGGGAATACAACATGTAGCATTACCACTAAGATGATAGTCGTATGCTAAGAGATATCACACTCTAAAAGGACATCAAACCCAATGAAACAACCAAGAAAAGGACACACAAAATGAAGAAAGAAAATCATGTAATGAAACACAAGAGTTGTCAATGTATGCCCCCACTTTAAAGAAATTGTTACACCATTGTTGTGAGCAATTTTCTTTAAAAGTATCCAAATGAAGAAGACATGAGAGATTAATTGGAAAGTCCTATGCCAAGTCATATGTTCCCAAATTAAACTACATCATGAAAAAGAGAGGAAGGGGTTTCCTTTAAAAACACATAAGGGATCTATGGATTCATGATCAGTATATCTTTGCTACAATGTGATTATAACGTCATCATTCCCCAAATACTCATAGAAGAGGAAGAATGACACATAAAGAGCGAAAAAAAAAACTTGGTTCAACATGGAAGTGACCTAAATGTTTCGACACCTTGCATCATCCCCAAAATAAAAACACAAGAAAAATTAGAAGATAATTTTTATGACATATTGAAGAATGTAGATATAAAGAAAGGAATGTATATGAAGAGAAATATACATTAAACATAACAATGCAGGGGAGATCACATTATGCACATAAAATCACACAAATAACATGCAAAAGAAAATAAAGACAATACTAGTAAGGCACATTCAAATCAGCCTATAACAAGTCATCTACATCCCCATCTTGTTTAGTATATACAAAAGGGGATTAACTAGCCAAAGGGACAACATCAAGTGTTGAACTAAGAAAAGCACCAAGTTCAACACTCATGTTAGGAGGGTCATCGTTTAATCTCATGGAAGAGGAAAACATTAAATTCAACTCATTATTCACTTGCTCATCATTTTTTGCAATTTCATTATCATCATCCAAGTTAGTCACAATGGGAGGTCTAATGACAATATCAATAGAAGTTTGTTGTTGTTTATGTTGTGGCGAAGGTGGAGAGGTATCATGCATTTCTTGAGATAAGTTTGGATTTTGGTTTTATATATTTTTCTTGTTGGAAATTGGATTGCATCAAATGGTTATCATCAATTTCAACACACTTCCAAATGTATGAGGTGTTTTCTAGAAGTCATTTCCTATCAAAGACATTCTTTATCAGTGAATTGGTGTGCTGGTTTTTGGTCTGGATTCTACCACAAGACAACCTATAACCTTGATATCCTAACTATGTCATTATGATTCACTCTGACAACTATATTCAAGATCTTGAGATGTTTTGTGTTGGGATCAATAAGTTATCAATGAAAGAGTCTAACTCTATACACTACACTTGTTCCTCTATTTGGTACAATTTTTTGTTTTGTTTTGGGTCCCAGTCTTGGCCGACCTAACACAAGCTATGTATTAAGAAGATTGACTTTACCTTGGGATATTTTGTATAAATCTTAGTTGACCTAATATGGTGTATCACACGAATAATATATAAGATGTTTTGAAGCTAATGGTTATGTGTCTAAAGAAAGAGTGAAAGGTGTGTGAAAGGGATTAAGGGGTATGCTAAGAATTGAGCTTAAATGCTTTATTAGTTGTGGATTAGTGTAAATTTGTGGAACGATTGCTGTGTGAGGTAGTACTTCATATTTTGAGTTTTATTGGAACTAAATCCTACATAAGAAAGGCGTATCCTATCAGTTCATACTTTTGGAAGTGATCCATAACTTTTATATTCTAGCATAAAGCCATCTTTTGTATCTATGTTCCAGTGAGCCCTCTAGGTTGTAGCCCTATTGGATAGTGAGTCCTTGTTCTAGATAGTGAGTCCTTATTTCAAGTAGTGATCCTTTTTGTAATTTATTTTAATATTCTCTATATTGTGAGTTAATCCTCACCATGGTTTTTCCCTCATTAGTTTTTCCATGTAAATCTAGAGTTACTATGTTTGTGTGTTGGATTTGAGTTTCTACGTGGTGTTTGATGATTTTTTATTAAGCAGTATTAAGTATTCGTTCTAGTGATTGAATCAAACTTCTAATTTTGTGACAAATGATTCACCCCCCTCTCAGTTGTCTTACTCAACAATTGGTATGAGAGCTCAGTCCTTTGGAACAAGTTTAACAACTTGAAGGAGATCTCGGTAGGTTGAAAAAAATGATGAAGGGATCTAACTTGGATGAAGAATTAAGAACAAAGACTACAAAGTCTGAAAGTGAAGATCTAAAAGAAAATGCCAAAAAAGAAAATGAATGCATTTAGAAACTAAGGAATTAGATTTGGAAGTTCAAATTGAAACATAAAGAAGTTAACCAGGAATTGAAGGAAGCAAAGGAGACTATAGATAATGTAAGAATAAAACATAAAGAAAGAAAAAGTGTGGAAGAAATCTAAAATTGGAAATTGAACAAAGCAAGATAGAGGAAGGATGCTTGAAAGAGATTATCCATCAAAAGATAGAAAAATGTGATAAGCTTGAACAATAATTAGTAACCCTAATATCTAATCTGGAAAAAGTGAAATCTCAAGAAGAAAGCTTCAAGACAAGCTCTACAATGTTTGATGAGTTGATTTCATCTCAGAAACATGTAAAGGATAAAGGTGGACTAGGACTTGAAGAAGAGAAAAGATCAAAGACTAAACCAGTTTTCAATGAAGTGGACAATCAATGGAAATTTCAAGGAAATACTTATCAAAATAAGAATCAAAAGAATAATACAAAAAGGTTTCCCATATGGAAACCTAATGCTCAAAGGTAGCCATCCTTTAATGGTTTTTGTTTCTTATGTGATAAATGCAGACATAGAGCAACAAAATGTAGAAGTAGTGTAGCACCCCTCCATTTTGGCTCTTTTGATCGTACAGTGTTTTTCTTTGTTATGTTTGTTTCTATTTATACTTTGACTATGGTACTTGGTTACTATTTGATCGCAAACTGTAAAGTGATGAGAATGTTATATTTTGATGTGATGGTATTTTATTCTGATGTTATCATTATGGAATGCTCTGGATTAGCTTAGCAGATATTTAATTAATGATGCTTTATGATTTTGTTTATATTATTGATGTTAGATTCGTCAGTTAGTAATTATGTATTGGTGAAGGGGACAGGATTGTACCACTGGCTTGTGAGCGCCCTATGATTCTAATATTTCCTCTTCACGGGGTGTTTTATTATATTATATATATGCATGTTCGATATACTCTTTGTACATAGGTTGATAGGTACAGGACATCGACTCCACCCGTTCACTGTGTTTGAGCTGTCCATTGGCCAACATTATCTCGATTGGGAGATAGTAGCTAGGTTTCTCCGGCTGTCATCAACCCTAGAAATAAAAAATGCTAGGTTTAAGGGTTAGCTCTTTTGTTCATCTCTCCTTTTTTCATTTAAATTGCAAGTTGAAAAAGGTAAATAAATGGCTTTATGTATTTAAGTTGTTTATTAAATTTATCTGGTTACAATGTTATAAATGTTATTTAATTTATTAATTAATTTAATTTAATTAATAAAATGATCTAATATTGGATTAGATTTATTTTATTGATTAATTAAATTAATTGTGTTGAAATAAATCAAGTTATTCATTTTGGAAATTATAATTGTTAAATTCTTTTTGAAATGAAAATTTTAAAAGTGTTAAAGTTTTTTAAAAGCAAAATTTTAATGTTAAATTCTTTTGGAAATGTGAATTTTTAAAAGATGAATTCATTTTGAAATAGAACTTTTAAAAAAGTAATAAAGTCATGTTGAAAAGAAATTTGTTTTAGTTTTAAATTTTCAAAAAAACAAAATATCTCCAAATTGGATAGAGGAGCAATATCTATGGATGGGATATTTTGGGAAAGGTTGACTAAATTTGGGGGAAGATATTTCTATTAAAAGGAAAGAGAGTTCTTCATGTTTGTTTTATGCATTATTGGAATTTGGGTGAGGATTTTGGAAGATCTTTGGAAAAATCATCTTGTAGGGAAGCTCAACTTTTCTTCTTCAAGATCTCCTTCAAGCTTTAGATCACAGGTTCTCCTTGTTTATTGTTTTGGAAATTTACATTTTCAATTTGAAAACTTGTTTGGAAATTTTTTTGAAAACCTTGTTGAAATCTTGAGGAAATTTAGATTGTTTGTAGAAAAACAAAAACTTGCAACTGAAATTTTCAACTTTAACAATAGAAAAATGGAAAGAAAGAAAAATGAAATTAGAAAAAATCTATTTGGGAGTTGAAAGGCTTCATATTAAATATGAAATTGGAACCAAGAAATTGTGTTTGAAAATTAGTTTTATTATAAATTTTCTATAGAAAATTTGCACAATTTGACTGTAAAGCAATGAAAATTTATATATATATATATATATATTCTATTATATATATGCATATATATATTTTATATATTTGCATATGGGTGAAGTTATGTTGGGGAAGTTTTCTATTTTTTTATAAAAAAAAAAGAATTTACACAGAAAATTTCTGTGCACAAGGGAGAAATCTTTTTTTTTTTAAATTTCATTATAAAAAATATATATAATTTTTTTTATTTTTTTATTGGTATGGGGAGGGGGCAGCCATGGCTGCACAGCCCATGCCCCAGTGAAGGGGTGTTGCTGTGGTAGTGCTCCCCACACTGTGGGAAGGCTGTTGCTCCATAGGCTTGTGGTTGGCTAGAACTCCATATTCACTGTGGTCAATAATTAATTATTTTATTTTTTATTAATTTTATTTTATATTATATATATAATATATATTATAATTTTAAATAAATATTTTATTATTATTTAAACATATATTATATATTTTAAATAATTAGGATTTATTTTAATTAGTTCGAATATAAAATGATTTTATAAAAAAAAAATATTTAAATATATGGATTTTAAGATGATTATTCTATTATCATAGATTGAAATAAAATTGACTTTATAATAAATGGTTTTATTTAAAAAGTTGATTTTTATTATTATGTGTAATTAGAGAAAACATAATTAAATTTTTAGTTTAAGTTCCTTAACGTTGCCAATGTAATTTTAATTACTTTTGAGTAGTTGCAAATAATGTTAATTATTTTTATTTGATTACGTGCAATATGTTATCGCCTTGCTTGGATTTAGGAAATCCTAAAGTAGGATAATAATTTTCCTAATTTGTCTTTTCGTTATGAAATCTCCCTCTTTCGTGATGTTGGGAAAATGAAGTTATTTGTTATGTAAGTCTTCCAGATGGGGTTTTTAATCTTTTGGGGTTGTCGTATTATGTTAGTCAACCTCTGTATTTCTTTGGGTAGTGCGTATAGTTGTATCCTGTTGTTTTACCCGATTTTCTCAAACGGGGATGGTTTGTGCCTCCTTTGGATTAGGAGTGGTTTATGTGGTTTGTGCCTCCTTTGGAAGGAGTGGATTATGTGTTTTGTTGCTTCCAAGTGTTTGGAGTGGGTTTCGTTATATGTTGCCTCCTTAGATTGGAGTAGTTGTCTTATCTTGTTTACCCATTAAATTGGGGTTTTGTACCGTGTGTGTTATCGATAGTAGAGTGGCTCTTTGTGGGGGTCCGACACACAAGGGTGCCAAGGTAACTCACTTAGGGTTTAAGTAAATGATAACTTAAAAATAATTAATGAAAAAATTTCATACTAATTAAGATAATGAATGCCTCTCTCATGACTCATACACTTATTAAGGCTTGAGATGAGACGAGAAGCACAGTTTGTATGGGGGTCCGGCGGCTGGTAGAGGCAAGCCAGGGTAACCTCGAATGGGGGTCCAGTAGACTAGGAAGGTTGAACCAAGGTAACTCATAGCAAATGATGTGTGACATTCTCTCTATGACAACCAGAAGTCAATTTGTTGTACTGCGTAGATGATCATTGTTCTCTGGAAGCATTGTAACCTTTGTGTTAAGTGATGTACTTGTATCTAATTCAGTTCAGTTATGTATTAGCCTGTGTCTAGAGGTATATGGTCTTGTATAGGATGCCTTGTTACTTTCTCCTAGCATGGGGGGTGAGCCTTCGGGTATCACATGGTTCGGTGGAATGTGCACCTTATTCCGTTGGGTTTTCTTCTTATTTGTGTGGATGAGATCTCCAATTGGAGAGCTCGTGGGATCCAGTTTCATTTCATGCTTTATTCATTTCAATTGAATCTTGTAATTAATTATCCCTCATTTGTTATTGAGGTGGAAAATGTAATTTATAACCATGCATTTTGGATTTACCTCATTTGGGGAATGAGAGTTGTAATCGCACTGTAAATTATATTATTTGAAAACATGCGGTATCTCTTATGCTTTGATGTAATTTATCATGTATGGAATGTATGCGTTCTTAATTCTTTAAGTAATTAAATGTTATGTTTTCAATTCATGTTTCTTGTTTGGGTTTTAAAGTAACCTCAGTCTTATAACCTTAGAGGTTGTTGCAATGGGTAGTGAGCTTGCATGTTATTTTGTACTTAAACAAAAAAAAAAATAGTACATTTGAGTAGTTAATTGCATCTTCCTCTAGGGTTGCATGGCAGGGTGTTACAAGTAGGATGAACCAAAATAGAATGAGTCTAAATGCTTGATTCCTTGTTGGACAATGTTATGTTTGCAACAAGTTTGGACATAGAGCTAGCAAATGTAGAAGCAAGATGATGATGAACAGGTTTAATACTAGAAGAAGGATTCAATATTTATAAGGCTACTATTACACATGCAATATCTTCAGACACAAGTCTAATAAGTGTTCAGGTCAAGGATGAATGCAAATTTTTTTAATAAAGGACATGTTATGTGCTACACTTGTAACAAATAGGGACATATCTAAAAATATTGTAGGAGAAAAGTTGAGAAGAAAATTAATTTGGAATAGAAGATCAAGCCTGTGAACAAAGTAGATCTCGAAGAAGTAAGGAGAGAAATGGAAAAAAATTGGAGGAAGAAGGAAGAACCTGATAATAAGGATGAATCAAAAAACTCTATATTTTCATCTGGTACAAATACCTCCTTCAAATATTGAATCTAATAGTGGTTTCAGGGGGAGCATTTATAGAAAAATCTAACTTGCCCCTAATATATGAGGTGTCATCTGATGACACAAGGATAAGTGATGTAAAAAATTATTTTGAAGGTATTGAAGAAAATTCTAGAATAAAAGATGCAAATCAAGAAAATTGATGAGATCTTCTTGGTTTATATTGTATTTGGCAACTTAAAAGATGAAAAGAAATAAATGCAAAATTAGCGAAAAATCAGATGAATTGAAGAAAAATTCCATAACTTGGAGAAAAGGGAAGATTGTGGAAATGAGTCTATTGTATCAGGTTCCAATATAATGGTTTCATCCTTTGGAAGTTTATTCGACAGCTTTGGCTAAGAGGAAGGTAATAATAGACTAAAGTACCAATGATGATGTCATAAGCGATAAATTACTTTTTCCAATAAAAACAATAAAAGTGACAAGTTAAATAAGGAAGTTGAGTGGTCATTCTTTTTCACATTACGAATTAAATGAGCTAAGGAGTAAAGTACATCTTAGAAATAAGGAGTTAGGGTTGTGGCAAGCAAAATTATAGAGGAAAAAGATAAAACAATGGAGTCAAAGGAAATGGTGGTATTTGATCTATGCTACGACGAATTGCAGAAATTAAGTTACAAAGTGATGAATTTAACCATGAAAAGATTTGAAAACTCTAAGGTTCACTTTCAATTGAGAAAATGCAAAAAGTCAAGAGTTTATGGCACAAAGGTTTA
>VDFB02281492.1:109746526-109765464 GCA_007258455.2 Sequoia sempervirens | reverse complement strand
TTAAACTCTAAACCCTTATTATTAGGTATGTATTTAAACATTATAAAAGCATAAATTTTTGGAGTTCTATTAGGAATTAAATGATAAATGATGATGAATGGGAAAATCTAAGGCACTTTAATATTTTCAACTAAAAAGTTAGAGTTCAATTAGGATTAGTGTTCACTTAGGGTTAGGTTTAGGGTTCAATTAATTTTCAATTTGGGTTAGGATTGAGGATGAGGTTGGGGTCTAATTAAGGTTATGAATTTAATAAGATCTCAAATAGGGTCAAGGTTAAGGTTAGGGTTGGGGTTAAGGTTCAATTAGGATAAGAATTAGTGTTAGGGTTAGGATTATAGTTCAACTGTAGTTCAAAGTTAGGGTTATGGTACAATTAGGACTACTGTTCAATAAATGTTCAATTAGGGTTAATTCTTAATTAATGTTAGCTTTAAAGTTCAATTAGGGTTAATACTTAATTAAGGTTAGTTTTAAAGTTCAATTAGGGTTTGGGTTAGGGTTCAGATTATGAATCAAGTAGGTTTGGGTTAGGGTTTGAGTAGAGTTAGGTTTAGGGTATAGTTAGAGTTAGGGTTAGGGTTAGGGGTAGACTACAATTATACTTAGTGGTCAATTAAAATTAGATTTAGTGTTCAATTAGGGTAAGGGTTAGATTCCAAATAGGGTTAGGTTTTAACTAGGGTTAGGATTAGAATGGAATAAATTTTTGTTTTTAATTATGATATCTAGAATTTAGTATAATTTTAGAAAATGAAATGATTTGGACACAAAAAAAAAATAGAAAAGTTGATTTTATATATATCTTATTTCTTAATTTATTCTAAAATTCTAATTAATAATTGTTTAATTAATTTAAAATGAATATTTTATTTTATTTAATTGTATTGTATTAGATAATTAGTAAAACTAAATAGATAATAAATATTTTATGGATTTTAAAAATTAGAAAGGTTAGGATTATAAGTCTATAACTAAAAGTAATTCTAATCTTGTCTTTCATGTTGTGCTGCAAATGCTACTAGCATATATATATCATTTATTAATATATACAAAATATGCCAAGAGATATCTTTGTCGAGGCACCTATTTTATCATAGTACAATAGACGCATCAAAAGGATATCTCTCAACATATTTTATATATATTATTAATAAATAATATATATGCTAGTAAGTATTTAATAAATAAAATAAAATAAATATATCAATTTTTATACTACTCATTGCCAAGGAGATCCACGTGGTGCCCGCCCATGATATCACAATCAATAAAGAACTCACAACTTTTGATCACACGATGGCGGGCAACCGTGGATCTCAACCATTGGCAATCTTGTTCGTTCAACACAGTCGCCAGCCTTGTTATTAACCATCGAGCACCTTTCTACCAGGATTATAACATCTCTATTTATTTAAAACACATGCATCTTATAACTGCTCTAGTAACCCGCAGAATAATGTATTAAAGATGCATCAAAGTATTTATCATTCCTTCAGCTTCACCGGATGAGACACGTGGTACTCGCCCATGATATCACAATCAATAAAGAACTCGCAACTTTTGATCACACAATGGTGGGAAACCATGGATCTCAAACATCGACAATCATGTCTGTTCAACACAATCTCCAACCTTGTTATTAACCATCAAGCACCTTTCTACTGAGATTATAACTTCTTCGTTGATTTAAAACATGTGCATCTTATAACTGCTTTAGTAACTTGTGGCGTAATGTATTAAAGACGCATCAAATTATTTAACATTCCTTCAGCTTCACCAAATGAGAGACGTGGTGCTTGCCTATGATATCACGATCAACTGGTGGGGTTATTGTGGGATGGTGGGGAATGGCTGAGATCATATGACAATTGATCTATGGCCATGCGAAATTGTCCCTCTCCAAAATAAAAACATTTATTAGGGGAGAAGGCCCAGTACATGTGGTGCTCACCCATGATATCATGATCAACTGGTGGGGTCATCATGGGATGGCAGGGAACAGCTAAGATCACATGACTATTGATCTACAGCCATGCGAACTTGTCCCTCTGCAAAATAAAAACATTTATTAGGGGAGAGGGCCCAGTACACTTGGCGCTCGCCCATGATATCACCATCAACTACTGGGGTCATTGTGGGATGGCGGGGAACAGCTGAGATCACACGACGATTGATCTACGACCATGCAAACTTGTCCCTCTGCAAAATAAAAACATTTATTAGGGGAGAGGGCCCAGTAGTCGTGTGGAGTGAAAAATAAAAACATTTATTAGGGGAGAAGGCACACTCAATCATGATGATAATACCCAGTCTTACCACATATTTATACTATATATTGTAAATAAATAGTCCAAATGTAAATAAAGAAAAAACCAAATGTTGATAAAAAAGTGGACCCATACTTGAACACATGAGAACCTCTAAATTTTATATGAAAAAAACATAAATACATTCATGAAGAAGTGAAATAAGTATTTTTTTGTTTCAAATAAAATATCATAACTCTCAACTATAAGTATATCATTAAAAAATAAAATGCTTATTTAATAAAATAAGACACTCATTTAAACAAGTATTGTTATCATAGTGAAAAAATATTGTTCTTATGTGTACAACAATTGGAGTAGCAATGTACAAGCATTGGATAATTTTATATTAATAGTTTGTCCTATCACAAATATGAAAGGTGAGAACAATAAATAACATGTATTTTCCCATTAAATGTGAAGGATTTTTAAAAAAAATTAGTGTTCAACTATTGGTCCATTTTTGTTCAATATAAGTTGTATTTTAAATCATTGTGTTGTTTTTATAACAACAAATAGATTTTTTGTGTTCAACTATTAGTCCATATGTGTTGAATATAAAAGGTAGAGATATCAAAGATTTATGGTTATCAATAAGTATTTGGTCCACTTAGGTTGTATATTAATTTTAATTTAAATAAAAATGTCATATTCTATAAGCAACAAATGATATTTGTTTGGTTCAACTATTGGGGGTTCCATGATTAAGTTTTAGTTGAACCTTTAAAAATTCAAATTTTAGACACTTCTCAAAAGATCTGCCAATGTGGCGAGTTGCATGATGAGTCGCAGCTCTAAACCTCAGTTATAGATAAATAAGAGACTAGTCTACATTTCAAAACAAAATGAAGGTTCTACGATATTCCAGTCAATTGCTACATGCTAAGAAAGTTATCCTCCACAACTAATGGGCCCTCTCCCCTAAAGGAATAAGGGGACATCACTAGGTCGATGAAAAACAATGACATAAGTTTTTTTAACGAGGGAACATGGGTCCAACAAAAGACTTAGGAAAAATAAAGTCAGGCTAAGGAAATAAAACAAGAAAACAAAAGGGGTCCTAGCCTAGACGTATGAAGCGATGGGCCTTAAGTCATTTTAAATCCTTCCCGAAAAGTAACAGCCAAATAGACACCATCCAAGGTGTAAGATGACCACTAGGGTTTTACATTAAGACGAAGGTAAAACCCCATCCTTAGGCTTTTCCCAAACACCATAGATGACCAGAGACACAAGGCAGGATAAAATAGAACACAGAGAACAAAACTTTGAAGTTCCATCACTACCCATAACCCTAAACCCTAAACCATTAACCCTTAACCCTTAAACCCTCTACCCTCTCTCTCTCTCAAGTCTCTCCCTCCTACCCCCTGTTGATGGCAATTTTGGCACCACAACAATGCAAAAAAAATATTGCTATTTTGCTTCTCCTAAAAGAGAAAGGCAACACATGGATGTCTTAGCTCCCAAGGTCTTTGTAGTTGGGTCTCAATTGTGCTGATGTTACTCAGTGGTCAATGCAACAGTAATATTCAAGGGGCCTGCTCGTGTTGAGCTTATGGATTGTTCTAAGATCAAGCATGAACTAAAACCTACTCTAACAGGGGTTTTTAAAGAAATATAAAAATATAAGTCAGAGTTTTGAAACAGAAAAGAACAATAGTTCATCCAACCTTAACCAGACTTGTTAACTTTAAGGAATTATAAACTAAAACTACATAACAAGATAAGCTTGTGATTCACACATAGCCTCTTTCATTCATAGTGCTAATTCACATAACAGAGTTTTAATTACCATTTAAATAATAAATAAATAAAATATTTCATTCCTTGAAGACTTCACAAATCAAATGATCAATTAAGACAAATATCATTCTGGAACACAACATGAAGGAGATTAAATTCTGATTGCTTCTATTGTTAATAAAATAGATAAGCAATATTTACAAAGCTGGCACAATCACCAGTGTACAGAGAATCTGTGGCTCTAGATTGTTTACAAATACACTAAGAGAGCTTAGAAAATACATTACAATCTGCACTAAAACCTTACTGCTAACCAAGAAGACAAGAGAAGCTTTCATTACTGAGAATCAAGATGCAACTCTATCTCCTTCTGTTAACTCACTAAATCCTAACAGTTCTAACTCTAAATAGTTCTCAGTCTAAAATTTCTCTAACCTTAGAAGTTCTAATCTAGAAGTGCTAATACAAAAAGTCCTAACCTTTACAAAGAGGTAAGAATGCCTTATATACAGAATGTACCAACAAGAATGTGTTGTCCCCTGCACTAGGGTTTACAAAATTTCTGCAGATAGGAGAGTTGGCTCTCAGATCTTTCTGAGGAAAGTCAAAATTGCATTTAAAGCAGAGCCTCGCTGTCTCGGTTGGTCATGGCTTGAGCTCAGGAGAAGCCTCTTGATCTTTTTTTGCAGCTGCAACATTTATTCTTTGTCTCTGTGTCCACCTTGAACTCCGCCAGGGTCGCCTTGAATGCTCCAGGGCACTTTACCATTAACTCTGATCAACCTCCACCAGTGGTCACTACAGCTATCTATATGAGTTACAGCTTCTTCTCCTCAGCTTGCTTTCTGTTCTGGACTTATCAGAGTCGGGGAGACATTACCCTGAATTTCTCTTCTCTTACCGAGCCCATTCTTGTTAATGGTGAGACTCCTGAATGTCGGCCAGACCTCCTGGCGCATACCTTTCCTCTCCCCAAAGGGACATCCCGTCAGCGTGACCTCCTTCCTTCGCTGAGACCACATGGTGAAGCTTTTGTTTTCTTTTGGAGTCTCCCCAACATCCTCCTTATCCTCTGGGCTTGGGCTCCTCTTGATTCAGTGTGATTTTAATAGTTGTCGAGACTTCCCAGCGAGAGTCTAAATCTTCCCTGAAAACCCTTAGGGAACCTTTGTTGGCGAGACTTATGGTGACTCCCCTGCATGTCGCTGAGATTCTATCATATTGGCGAGACCTTTCACCAACCTCTTTCACTCTCGCTGAGCTTCCTTCTTGTCACTGAGACACCATTGGGTCGGCAAGACTTATTACCGAGCCCGATCCATCCGCTCAGTGTCTCCCCGAGTTCTTTCATTTCGGCGTTACCTTCAAACTTCGTTAAGACCTCACACCAAGGTCCTTTCCTCCGACAACCTTGTTTCATTTCGGCTAGACCCTGTTGAATCAGCAAGAGATTATGCTGATAGTATCATCCTTATAATATTTTCCATTTCAGGGAGACATCTTATGTAGTCACGCCGAGATGGGTTTCGTCCTTGCATGCGCTTCGCTGTAACATCCCTTTGTTGGGAAGATGTCCCATAGATACCCGATATCTCAGTGAAAGCTTTACTAGTTCACCCCTTTGTCGCCATGACACACTGGTTCTCTCGCTGAAGTTCCTTCGTGTCGCTCAAACCTTTCTCGTTTGGCCAGAGTATATAGTGATCCTCTTCGTTTCCTTCGGAGTCTTACCGACACCTTGTTTCAGTGAGACATCCACCGTTTGACTAGACCTCTAGGCGACGCTATGCTACTTTGCCAATATGCAGACCCTCCCCCATAGGCAAGACTCCCAGCATTCGGTGAGAGCACATACCGAAGGGAACAACTCACACTGAAGTGTTAGACCCCCTTTTCTTCTTAGTCAGTGAGACTTCGTAAACTCATTGAAACATCTTGGTGGGGATAACACCTTATGCCGAAGGGATCACCTCTTGATAGCAATCGGCGAGACATGTAGACTTCACCAAGACCATACACCGATGAAGATGACTCCCGCCGAAGTGTTTGCCAGTGGAGGGGTAGTCGGTGAAACTTTAGGGATTCACCGAGACATCTCGGCGAAGAGAGAACATCTGCTGACAGTGTATGCATTTTTTCGCCAGTCGATGAGACCCGAAGATCTCACCGAGACATCTCTCTGAAGGAAACCCCTCATGCCGATAGGAAATTCATGTCACTGGGACGATGACCCTTTTCTTGCCGATGGATCCTGCATATGATTTCTGATCGCTGTGACATCTCTGGGGTCCTACCGATAGGCAACATAAGCACAGATTTGAACCAAATGAACCATAGGTCGGGGAGACCATGATAACCCTACGCTGATAAGATGTACAATGGGGAGTATTCTGATTCTTTGGATTTCAAACAGTCAGAACTGAGCCACCAGTCGGTAACAATCTAGAAAATTATTGCCGACTTTCGCCTTAACTGATTTTTATTACCAACTAGACTGGGGAATGCATTCCAGCTGAGCTCCCTTGGAAAATATCATCATGTGTAGGGTTTAATCCTGCATTCAAAGAAAACCACAGTAAAAATCACACCAACAGAAGTTAATTAATCAAAGTCATCATTAAAATGAATCCTATGTTAGTAGGGTGTTGTTAAATTTTCAAACAAAATGATCATTCAAATAGTTTGGGTTTCAGGCTGACCTGAGGAATCCAAGCCAACAAGGAATTTTGGAGAATTCTGAGCCAGCGGATTCCAGCAGAATAAGCAAGAAAACATCCATTAGAAACTTAATCTGATCATTATCAATCAAGGAACAACATGTGAGATCTCAAAATAGCATCAATTATTCACAAAATGCACCATCATTTGTTAACTAGCCCTACTACTCCATACCTCCTCACATTTCTTCAGATTCCGGGGAAATCCGTGTGGGATGGATTTCTGGGAAGGAGAAGACATTCCGGAAAACCCAAAAAGAACAGGGAACAATGGATTTTGGGAAAATCAGGGGGAGAAGGAAATCCACAAAAATTTGGTCCACGCAGATTTTTGCGAAGACCGAAAATCCTGAACAACAACAGTCAGTCAGAGTTCGAGTGAGATCCAGGAAAATTTGGATGAGAAAGAAATCTGCAAAGAAGGAGACATCGCTTGGAAGCCTCAGGGATTTCGGGAAAATCTATTCCACGTGAAATTCCACAAAGACCAAAAATCCATAAACAAAAGCATTCGACCGGAGTTCAAGCGAGATCGGGAAAATTCGGATGGGGTGGAAAATCCTGAACTCAGGAGAAAACCCAAATTCCAACTAAGGCATAACCAAACCTTGACAAAACCAAAAGAACCACCAAGGGGAAAGCAAGTAACCAAAAGCAAAAAGAAACCAGAAAGAGAAAAGGGGGACCCATTTTGATCCAAATCAAAGTAGGGTGGTTATGCAAGGCATAACAAATGGTGACTCGGTTGGGAAAATGGTCTAACCATTTTCATGAATCTGAAGGATTCAGCTACCCAGAACTCCTAGTTCATGAACATCACAACTCCAATTGGGTAAGTTAAAACAAACAAGGTAGAGCTAGAATCTCAAATGTAAGCCAACAGTAACTACCCCCTGAATCAATGTGTGTGCTTGATTGTGCATCACTCTCTCATGATGTTTTCCTCATCTTTTGGACAACAATGCGTAAGATTTGAGCTACATGAGTTGATTTCCTTTGGCTATTTTGCAATGATATCCTGGGCATTGCTCCGCTGCCAGTCAGGCATCCATAGCCCCGATGGAGATACCTCTAGTTCTCTCATAGCATTGCTCTACTACCAGTCAGGCATCCATAGCCCTGGTAGAGATACTGGAATCACCCATTCATATTGAATCCTCTTTTTCTTTTTATAATTCTTTTCTTTTTTTCTTTTGAAATTTCAGATATTTCATTTAATTCTCTTGTTCTTTTCAATATGTCAGATGTTTAATATCTGATCTGGGTTGAAAAATACCATGGACCTCATAACAGCACTTGGAAAATTGGATTTTTCACTCAAATCTTACAACATTGCCATCCTAGGACAAATATACCATTACAAGAGGAGATAATCTTAATGATTTGTGACAGATTCAGGGGAGCTGATGAAGGATTTCTTATTTGGGACCTTGTTTTCAAAACTTTCCACAACTTTTATTGAAAAAAAGCATGAAACAACAAATTGAGGATAAAATCACCTGATCAGAAAACGTGAAAATATCTAAAGCACTTCTCTCCTAATGACCAAAGTATGCTTCAGATAACAACCCACAGTTTCAGATGGAAAGGATGGATCAACCCCAAGGAACAAAAACAAAACAAAAACCCTAGAACAAAGGGAAACAGAAAGACAAAAAAGGAAAGACAAACAAACAAAAAATATTTACAGACAAAGAGAAAATTATTTACACAAAGAGTAGCAACAGATTATTGACAAGCAGAAACATAGAAAGTATTTACAAAAATACAAATTATTTACAAACAGGAGACAAAATAAAATATTTACATAAAGAACAACGAATTACTTATATATATAGCATAGAAATTAACAAGCTTGAGGATTCAAAATAGTGCTTGAGGAACTTCCCATTAACAGGCAAAGGAATAGGTTCTCCAGTTAGAGTACTTAGTCTGAAAGCATTTTCCCCTAGGATCTCAGCAATTTGGTAAGGGCCTAACCAGAGTTTGTCAAACTTTTGGTGATTGCATTTCTTTTCACCAGCCTTGTCCCATAATAGCACTAGGTCTGATATCCTAAAAGCCTTTATCCTGGCTCTTTTTTCAAACCACCGTTTGACAACAACCCGATGCCTAAAGAATTGTTGTAAGGCCACATCTCTTTGCTCTTCTAATTTCAACAAAGCAGTTAACCTGACCTCTATCCTACTATCATTGGAGTAGAATTTCTACATGAACTCAAGGATAGGTATTTGCAAATGGATAGGAAAGACAGGCTCTTGGCTATATACCAGCTAGAATGGTGAGGTATTTAAGGCAACCTTAATCCTAGTCTGATTTTCCCATAATGCGAATCTAAGGTGGGTATGTCAGTCTCTAGGGTTATGCTCTAACAGTTTCTTAATGAACCCTAAGAGATTCTTATTGGTTGACTCTGCAACTCCATTGCCTTGTGGATAATAATTTGAAGAATATTTCAAGACAATCTTGTGATCATATGCCCAGAAAATAAATTCAGCAAAAGAGAAGGCAGAGTCGTTGTTGCATACCAGAGCGAAGGGTACTCCAAACCTTGTAGTGATGCACTCGGTGAGGAACTTGATCACTACCTTTGTGGTGCTATTCTTGCAGGGTATAGCCTCTATCCACCTTGTGAAGTAGTCAGTGGTAGTCAAGATGAACTTATGTCCTGCATAAGAGTTTAGGTTAATCACTCCAATAAAATCCAGTGCCCACTGGGCAAATGACCTCACCTCGTAGACGGGCTGCAATGGCATGGCTGCATGGCGTTCCCTTGGTGCAGAAATCTGACAAACATGACATGTCCACATATGCTGATGGGAATATTTGAATACACAGGGCCAATAATAACCAAATCTGAGGATCTGGTGTGCCAAAGAATCTGCAAACCCATGACCTGTGCCATGTTTCCCATGGAACTCAGAGATCACATGTTGAGCCTCTTGATGATCAAGGCATCTTAGGTATACTCCTTCAAAATTCCTCCTGTATAGTAATCCTCCTTTGAGAATGTAATGAGAACTCTTCAGTCTCAAGGCTCTCCTTTGAGTTGCATTAATTTCTTCCGGACATTGATTGTTGAGCATAAAGCAAATGATATCAACATACCATGGGTCATTAGAGAAAGACCGGGTCGTGTATTTCTGATAGATGATGTTGTCGCCAGCGTTCGCCATGGACTAAGACAAGCTTGTGCCCCTAATTAGCTTCATAGGGTGTATCTCCAGATCAAATTCTTGCAGGATGGCCATCCATTTGCCTCTTCGTTCTCCCAGCTCGCTCTGCATGAGTAGGGACTTCACAACTACATTCAGAACCACAACAATGATTTGGCTACGAAGGATGTAATGTCAGAACTTCTTAACAGCTTGAATTAGCATGAAGGCTTGCTTCTCCAGGGGTGCGTACCTGATTTCTACATTCTTGAAGGGAGAACTCATGAAAGCAATCGGTCTCTCCTCTACCTCTGTTCTTCATTGAGTTAAAACAGTCGTGCATGAATGCTCAGAGGAAAAATAATAGATGTAAAATGGTCTGAGATAGTCAGGGCAGGTGAGCATAGGTGCTTCTAAGATGGATCACTTGACTTGTGAGAATGTTTCCTTCACTTCCTCATTCCACTCTATCTTGGTGTCTTTCTTCATCATCTCGTTGAGTGGCTTCACGATTTTAGCAAAGCCTATAATGAATTTTCTCACAAAATTGATCTTCCCGAAGAAAGACCTGATTTCTTTCTTGCTTCCTAGCCAGGTGATCTTCAAAATGGATTCGACTCGATCTAGGTTGATTGAAATCCCTCTTTCATAAATTATGTGCCCCAATAGCTTCCCTTCAGAAACTCCGAACACGCATTTGTTGGGATTCAGGGAGATGCCATATTGGATGCATCTCTCGAGAACTTTGGCTAAGTCCGCAGCATGATTCAGTCGATCCTTGGAGAACACTGTCAGGTCATCCATATAGACAATGATGCATTTACCGATTAGTTCCTTGAACGCTATGTCCATGGCAAGCTGGAAAATTGCTCCAGCATTGATCAGACCGAATGGCATCCTTTTGTATGCAAATGTCCCCCACTTTGTAGTGAAAGTCGTATTCATCCTATCCTCAAAGTCAACCATTACCTAATTCTATCCAGAGTAACCATCCAAAAATGACATCATTTGTGCTCCATTGACAGTCTGTAATACCTCATCCAGGGAAGGGAGTGGGTAGTTATCCTTTTCTAAAGCTCTATTCAGATTTCTGAAGTCCATGCATAGTCTGATCTCCCCATTCTTCTTTCAGATTGGAACTACGTTGGCTACCCATGTTGAATGGCACACATGAAAGATTATCCTTGCAGATAGCAATTCTGTACTTCTTTATAGATCAATGGCTCAATCAGGGCGTTGACAGGACGCTGCTTTTGTCGGAAAGGTTTAGCCTTGGGTTTCAAGGGAATAGTGTGAGTCATAATAGAGGTATCAAATGTCTTTAAGTCCTCATATCCCCAAGAAATTGCAAAAATATCTTTCTTAAGTGTTTCCAATATGTCTTTTTTGATCGCTCCAAGGCAGGCTTTCCCTATGTAGACATTCTTTTTAGGACCAGAGTCAGCTAAGTTAACTATTCTGTATTCTCCCCCCTTTTCTTCAGCTGATATTTTCTCTTGAGCCCTTGGATTTGAGTCAAAAATTCTCTCCAAGGCCACCATTCCCTTGGGAATACTATTACTTCTCAAATTGAGGACCCCTTCTACACCACAATCCTTAGGGCTCCAATCCCCTCGATCTTTGTTGGACTCATCAATAATTTTCCCCTCAAAGACATCTGAGCTCGCTAAGAAGGCAAGAATATGTCGATCATCATCAAAGACCTGAAAATTCTTGATATTGTCAGGAACATCTGGGGTGGACATAATTTCCACTGAGAATCTTTTGAATTTGGAGCCTTGCATAGGTTCCAAGGTGCTTGCAGCAATAGCCAGTGAATCAGCTACTTGATTTTCTTCTCTAGGGATTAATCTAATCCCAAAGGCATCAAAGTCTTCTATCAGGTTCCATACCCTATTCCTATATGTTGCCAACCTCTTGTTGTGACATGTATATTGGTCGCGCACTTGCCTGATAACTATTTATAAATCTCCCTTGACCATCAAGGCAGTGACCTTCTTCTTATGTGAACATCAGTCCCTATGCCAGAGCTTCATATTCTGCCACGTTGTTTGTGCATCCAAATTGCAACCTGTAAGAAGCAAAGAAGGTTTTCCCTTGAGGGCTGGTTAGTACAATTCCAACACCACTGCCTGTCTTAGATTTGGATCCATCAAAGGTAAGTGCCAACAACTGATCAGGGGTTGATCCTTTTGAAGTTATTGTGGGTGCTTGAGTTAGACGAGTGACAATTGGGGATGCTTGATCTTTTGCATCAGGCTTTCGTACATTTGTAGGTGAAGGGGTGTTAAACAAAACTTGGGGCTGCTCCTCATCAGTATACTAATTTGGGCATGTGTCTAGAGTAGGTTTGATCTGAGAAGAGATTTCTTTTGAAGGTATTATATCCCTGGTTAACATGGTTGCTTCCTTGGCCTCAAATGAGAAGCAGTCTGCAATGGTCTTAGGGCGACTTGTGCCAGCTTCCTCAGCTTCGGCAACATGATTTAAAATGTCAATGCAGGGTTGACAAGCCAATTCATAGTGGTTTTGGTAATGTACCCTGCACCAATTAGGGAGTAGCAAACTTTGCAAGTCGGTATCCTCTCCCAAGACCAGTCGATCATGTTGCAGCTTTCTAATCAGGGCCTATTTATTTTCATCAAGTTTAAGATCAGGGAGTTTTTGAATGGGCATTTCTTTAGGATCAAGAATAGAAAAGGTTAAAGCTTCTTCTCTCTTATAAACACCTATCCCAGTTTTGAAATAGGCTACCTCATTGGGGCAATCATATTCTGTGATGACATGCTTGAGGCAGGGCTCACTTTCAATCCTAATCTAATTAGGAATCCCTTTCCATGATAGCCACATATGTGAAAAGTCAAGGGAAAGATATCCCCCTAGATTTTTCATTAAATCTCAGCTCAGCAGTGTACCATAGGTCTCAGAAATATCTGTTACTTGAATATCTATGTTGGTTAGGATCCTAGGATTTAATCCTACTTGAACATGTATGTTTCTTAATTCTCCTACCACATTAATCTATGTCTTGTCAAGTTGAATGACCTTCTTATTGGTTTGAATGGGGTTTAATCCTAACTTCTTGCATATGGAAAATGGCATGACATTTCCTGAAGCCCCCGAGTCCAATAAGCAATTATGTAGGTTCTTGCCAGAAATTCTTAAACTTAAAAGGAAATGTGGAGTGCCTATCTTGTTTATATATAAGGCTGAATTCATGTCTGCAGCAGGTGCAACCTTGATTTTTCCTTTTAATTTTTCAGCTTGCTCCAGATCTTTTAGCACTATCTCCCTTTGAGTAGGGCACCACTTTAGAATGTCAAAATATGACAATTAAGTTTTATGTTTCTGCATCTCAGAAACTATGTCAAATTTTGTATTACAACTCGCACCACCTTTGAAAACACCAAAGGAATTACCCTTGTTATGAAAGTCAGGTGGGCCTTGTGGTGGAGGAGGATTATTATCAGCAATTTGATTTGGAGGAACCATGTGATTAGGAGGTGCTGACGTAGTGAATGGCCCCTTACCTTGATTTCTCAGGAAGTGTCCTCCTTTTGACTGAAAGGCCTAGGCATCATATGAATCTTCCTATGGTTTATTTTCCTCTTGCCTTGGGAATGAGAGCTCTTCTTCAAAGATATCATAAGCCATTGCAGTATCCAGCGAGTCACCTCCTTTGTTTGAATTCCCCTGGAATGTGTGCGCATCTTCGTGTGCCATCTTGACAACCTTCTCCATCTAAGGGCAATTTACCTCATAATGGGTCACTGTATCATGCAGTCTACACCAGTTAGTCATGAAATTCAAGTCAGCCACATTTGTCGTATGTGACCTCTCCTCATTAACTTGATAATTATGAGGAACTCCGCCATTGTTAGGCCCTGTGTTCCACTATCTGTTGTTATTTGTTCTCTGGTTGTACGCTCTATTTTGGTATTGATAACCTCTTTGGTTGTAGTTGTTGTTCTTCTGATAAGTACCCTGGTTGTTGCTATTTTGATTAGGGTAGTTCCCTTGGTTTTGGGAAGGGTTCAACCGAAGCTGGGCCATATCATTTGTAACTTGAGATAGTGTTTTCTTCAAGGATTCTACCTCATTCGTAAGTTGGACTGTCTTCTCACTTTCGACACTCTTGGAAGCAGGTGGCTGACCTCATTGTTGAAAGAGATCGAGAGTTCTAGTAGCAAAGAATGGGATAGGAGGCTGAGTTTGCAATTCGGATATAGGCCCATAGTGGGAAGGAGACGTTCCTAGGATAGTATTGAATAGAGGAGTTGGGTTATGCATTTGATATCCTATTGAAGGGAAACCTCCTCCCAAACTTCCTTGTTGAGAACTAACTTGTTGCTGCAACTTGATAGCCAGTTGATAAACTTTGGATAGAGAATCAATTTCAGCTGGTAGGTAAGTCCTTTGCAGGAACAAACCTAGCAAAGGGTCTATAACCCTAAAGTATGCTTGAATGGCACTATCCTTAGTGACTAGATGGGGATCTTGCAATCTCCTATACATTCATTGGAATCTGGTATTGAACAAGGGCAAGGATTCACCTGGTTCCTTCTTGATGGTAGCAAATTGATGATATAAAAGAGCTGGATCTACATAGACTCTGAACTGATTAATGAAAGCATTTTCTAGATCTGTCCAAGTCGAGATGGAACCTTGAGGAAGATTAAGGTACCAATTGTATGCCATGACCCCTAAGGAATAAGGGAATAACCTACAGACTACATCATGGTGCACTATCTGAGCTCTAGTACAAGCATCCTTGAAAGCTTGTATGTGCTCCTCAGCACTTCTTGATTCTCCATGAAAGTACTTGGGACAAAATTTCTCAGGGTTCTTAGGCAAGTCGTGAAAACCTCCCAAAATAGTCCCCAATGGAGAAGGATTATTTTGAAAGAACGCCATCGGTGGGGGTGGTGGTGGTTGAGCCAGCTATTGTATGGATTGAATCAGCTGTGATGACAATTGGGATGAACGTGATGGTGGATTGATCGGTATCCACTGGGGTATTGGTGAAAAACCTGGTGGAGTGAGAGGGGTTGATAAGGGTGGTATGATTGTTGCCCCAGCCTTATGATTCTTGTGTCTTGTTGGGGTCTTGAGTTCTATCAAAGGTGGTGAATTTTTAGCTGATCGAAGAACTTTGTGGGACTTCTCTAGGGATGAAAACCCAGATTTATCCAGCTTGCCCTTCTAAGCCCTCCTTCAAGCGCCAGTTCCTGTTGATGGCGATTTTGGCACCACAACAATGCAAACAAAATATTGCTATTTTTCTTCTCCTAAAAGAGAAAGGCAACACATGGATGCCTTAGCTCCCAAGATCTTTGTAGTTGGGTCTCAACTGTGCTGATGTTACTCAGTGGTCAATGCAACAATAATATTCAACGGGTCTGCTGGTGTTGAGCTTTTGGATTATTCTAAGATCAAGCATGAAATAAAACCTACTCTAACAGGGGTTTTTAAAGAAATATAAAAAGATAAGTCAGAGTTTTGAAACAAAACAGAACAATAGTTCATCCAACCTTATCCAGACTTGTTAACTTCAAAGAATTATAAACTAAAACTGTAGAACAAGATAAGCTTGTGATTGACACATAGCCTCTTTCATTCATAGTGCTAATTCGCATAACAGAGTTTTAATTACCATTTAAATAAAACACAAAATAATATTTCATTCCTTGAAGACTTCACAAATCAAATGATCAATTAAGACAAATATCATTCTGGAACACAACATGAAGGAGATTAGATTCTGATTGCTTCTACTATTAATAAAACATATAAGCAATATTTACAAAGCTGGCACAATCACTAGTGTACAGAGAATTTGTGGCTCCAGATTGTTTCCAACTACACTAAGAGAACTTAGAAAATAGATTATAGTCTACACTAAAACCTTACTGCTAACCAAGAAGACAAGAGAAGCTCTCATTACTGAGAATCGAGATGCAACTCGATCTCCTTCGGTTAACTCACTAACTCCTAACAGTTCTTAGTCTAAAATTTCTCTAACCTTAGAAGTTCTAATCTAGAAGTGCTAATACAAAAAGTTCTAATCTTTACAAAGAGGCAAGAATGCCTTATATATAGAATGTACCAACAAGAATGTGTTGTCCCCTGCACTAGGGTTTACAAAATATCTGCAGACAGGAGAGTCGGCTCTCAGATCTTTCTGAGGAAAGTCAAAATTTCATTTAAAGTGGAGCCTCACTGTCTGGGTCGGTCATGGCTTGAGCTCAGGAGAAGCCTCTTGATCTTTTTTTGCAACTACAGCATTTATTCTTTATCTTTGTGTCCACCTTGAACTCTGCCAGGGTCACCTTGAATGCTCCAGGGCACTTTACCATTAACTCTGATCAACCTCCATTGGTGGTCACTATAGCTGTCTCTATGAGTCACAGCTTCTTCTCCTCGGCTTCCTTTCTGTTCTGGACTTATCAGAGTCTGGGAGACATTACCCCGAATTTCTCTTCTCTTACTGAGCCCATTCTTGTTATCAGCGAGACTCCTGAATGTCGGCCATACCTCCTGGCGCATACCTTTCCTCTCCCCAAAGGGACATCCCATCGGTGTGACCTCCTTCCTTTGCTGAGACCACATGGTGAAGCTTTTGTTTTCTTTTGGAGTCTCCCTGACATCCTCCTTATCCTCTGGGCTTGGGCTCCTCTTGATTCGGTGTGATTTTCATAGTCGTCAAGATTTCCCAGCGAGAGTCTAAATCTTCCGCGAAAACCCTTAGGGAACCTTTGTCAGTGAAACTTATGGTGACTCCCCTGCATGTCACCGAGATTCTATCATATCGGCGAGACCTTTCGCTGACCTCTTTCACTCTCATCGAGCTTCCTTCTTGTCGCTGAGACACCATTGGGTCAACAAGACTTCTTACCGAGCCTGATCCATCCGCTCAGAGTCTCCCTGAGTTCTTTTGTTTCGGCGTGACCTTCAAACTTCGTTAAGACCTCACACCAAGGTCCTGTCCTCCGGCGACCTTGTTTCATTTTGGCCAGACCCTGTTGAATCGGCAAGAGATTATGCCAATAGTATCACCCTTAGAAGATTTTCCATTTCGGCGAGACATCTGATGTAGTCACGCCGAGATGGGTTTCGCCGTTGCATGCGGTTCGCTGTAATATCCCTTTGTCAAGAAGACGTCCCATAGATACCCGATATCTCAACAAAAGCTTTACTAGTTCGCCCTTTTGTCACCATGACACACCGGTTCTCTCACTGAAGTTCCTTCGTGTCACTCAGACATTTCTCATTCGGTGAGAGTATATAGCGATCCCCTTCATTTCCTTTGGAGTCTTACCAACACCTTGTTTCGGTGAGGCATCCACCATTCGGCTAGACCTCTTGGTGACGCTATGTTGTTTTGTCGATATACAGACCCTCCACCGTCGGCAAGACTCCCGGCGTTCAGTGAGAGCACATACTAAAAGGAAAAACTCACACTGAAGTGTTAGACCCCCTTTTCTACTTAGTCGGTGAGACTTCGTAAACTCACTAAAACATCTTGGCAGGGATAACACCTTATGCCGAAAGGATCACCTCTTGATGGTAGTCGGCGAGACTTTTCCAAGACCATATGCCAATGAAGATGACTCCTACCGAAGTGTTTTCTGGTGGAGGGGTAGTCGGTGAAGATTTAGGGATTCACCGAGACATCTCAGTGAAGAGAGAACATCTACCGACAATGTATGCCTTTTGACACTAGTCGGTGAGACCCGAAGATCTCGCTGAGACATCTCTCCGAAGGAAACCCCTCATGCGGATAGGAAATTCATGTCGTCAGGACGATGACCCTTGTCTTGTCGATGGATCCTGCATATGATTTTTGATCGCTATGACATCTCTGGGGTCCTGCCGATAGGCAACATAAGCGCATATTTGAACCAAATGAACCATAGGTCAGGGAGTCCATGATAACCCTATGCTGATAAGATGCACAATGGGAAGTATTCTAATTCTTTGGATTTTGAACAGTCAGAGCTGAGCCACCAGTCGATAAGAATCTAGAAAAGTCTTGCTGACTTTTTCCTTAACTGATTTTTATGACCAACTAGACTGGGGAATGCATTCTAGCTGAGCTCCCTTGGCAAATATCATCATGTCTAGGGTTTAATCCTGCATTCAAATAAAACCACAGTAAAGATCACACCTACAGAAGTTAATTAATCAAAATCATCATTAAAACGAATCCTATGTCAGTAGGGTGTTGTTAAATTTTCAAACAAAATGATCATTCAAACAGTTTAGGTTTCAAGCCAACCCACGGAATCCAAGCTAGGGAGGAATTTCAAAGAATTCTGAGCCAGGTGGATTCCAGCAGAATAAGCATGAAAACATCCATTAGAAACTTAATCTGATCATTATCAATCAAGGAACAGTATGTGAGATCTCAAAATAGCATCAATTATTCACAAAATGAACCATCATTTGTTAACTAGCCCTACTACTCCATACCTCCTCACATTTCTTCAAATTCAGGGGAAATTTGCGCGGGATGGATTTCTACGAAGGAGAAGACATTCTGGAAAACCTGGAAAGAACAAGGAACAATGTATTTCGGGAAAATCCAGGGGAGAAGGAAATCCGCAAAAATCTGGTCGACGTGGATTTCCGCGAAGACCGAAAATCCTGAATGACAACAGTCAGTCAGAGTTCGAGTGAGATCTGGGAAAATCCGGATGAGAAAGAAATCCACGAAGAAGGATACATCGCTTGGAAGCCTCGGGGATTTCTGGAAAATCTGATCCATGTTGAATTCTGCGAAGACCAAAAATCCCCGAACAAAAGTGTTTGGTCGGAGTTCGAGCAAGATCCAAGAAAATTCAGATGGGGTGGAAAATCCTGAACTCAGGAGAAAACCAGAATTCCAACTAAGGCAGAACCAAACCTTGACAAAACCAAAAGAACCACCAAGAGGAAAGCAAGTAACCAAAAGCAAAAAGAAACCAGAAAGAGAAAAGGGGGACCCATTTTGATCCAAATCAAAGTGGGGT
>VDFB02281492.1:109660719-109741584 GCA_007258455.2 Sequoia sempervirens | reverse complement strand
TAGGATGAGAAATAAAGAAGGTATAGTTGTTGTCCTCAATAGTTTTATGAAGAAAAGCATGTGAAATGAGAGGTTCAAGCCTAGATTTCAACAAAACATGTATGGGAGATCTGATTTTATAAAATTTTATCCATGTGCATAGCTAATGGGTTGTTTCTGAACACTGAATATAAATGATATACATACACACACACATATATATATGTATGTATGTATGTATATGTATTTTAAATAAATATAGAAATGCAAAATTACTAGATGCTCTCCTAGAACAATAAATGCAACATATCATTAAAAGAAATCTATATCTATGTATATAAATGTGTATTTCTGAAATACAGGTATAAATGCAAAAGGCATGGTTTGTAGTGTTATAGATACATATCCATAAATTAATGTAATTGAAATTTTTAAAGTATTCAACACATATAATATGAAATCAATCAAACTATTAAACTACATGAGAAATAAATGAAAACAGTAAATGCATATGTATGTGTATTTGTAAATGTAAGTGTAAAATAAATAAGAATAATGAAAATTATAAAAGAATACAAGAAAAGGTCTCATCCCTTCTTGGTAGTGATAACCTCCTCCACACACAACCCTTAAAAATTATGAATAGACGAATATAATCATTGAAGAACTCAAATTTGATTCTCTCCTACCTGATGCAATTAGTCTTTTTATCCTTGCAAACATTTATAGTTGTAGACATCCAAATTTGGACACTTAATTTATCCAAATTTATCACTTTTCGTCTAAACATCCTCTTATCCGAGTTAATAAAGTAATATTACTATTATTTAATTAATATCTTTAATTCTGCCAAATCCCTAAAGTATTTAATTAATAATTAAATACCTTACCCTCCTTAATCCTCTTTTCATCAAATAAATTAAATAAATATTACATTTATTTAATTCCTCCTATCATCATTTCCATCTAATCCTAATCCATCTCCTAGTTTCTTTTGTGGGTATGTGTACATCACCCTATCCTTGATTAGGATGTGTCACATCCTCCAACTTTTGCAAGTTGGCTTCTAATCCTCATTTATCTTCTAATTCTTGATTAATTAAGCCTAATCATTCTTCAAAATTTTTTAATTCCTTTTGTTCTTCCTAGATTCCCCTCTTTTACATGTGAATTTTTAATTCACATTCCATCCTTCCAAGGCTTTTAGAACCTTGGACTTGTCACAATCTCCACATGTGACCAACCTTGGACTTGTCACAATCTCCACATGTGACCAAGTCCCACCTTTTTGGAGCCCATCTTTTATCTTTTAGACTTTCCTAGGAATGTGAATTTTTAATTCACCTTTATATCCCCAACCACCTTTTCTTTTCCTATGTAGATTTTTGAGGAATTCCAAAATTCCTCAAATGTCCCTTTCACTCCCACTTGGGGACAAGGAATCCCTTTTTAAGGAAATCTCCTCACTCCCCAAGGTGCATGTCCTTTTTCCACCTCATGTACCTTCTTGACACCTCACTTACACCTCATATCCCCTTGTCCACTTCACAATCCACATGTCAAGATGTGAGGGCTTGTGGGTTTTCAACCCACCATAGCCCTTCATCTTGACCTTGTTGGATCAATCTTGACCATTGAATTCTCTAGAGAATTCAAGATCCTCTATAAATCCCCCCTCCTCAAGGGCATTTACAACACTTTTTGATTTGAGCAACTACATGTTGCCCATTTGCTTTCTTAAGGACTTAGTCATTTTGCAACTACATGCTGCCATTTTGTGCACTCATCTAGCCTACAATTACATTCACTTGCATTTACATCCAAGCACATAGTAAAATCCTCCATTTTAGCCACATCAAAAGCCATCAAGGAGCACACATATCATTCCAAGCAAGGGCCAATCAAAGGGATATCAACAATAAGGAAGGTAAAACCATTTGTGTCTTGTGCTATCTATTTTCCTTATTGTTTTGTCACTCTCTTTTGGCTAATCTTGAGGTGTCCTTGGTTTTCTTTATCATTCGTATTTTGAGTTATTTTATGCACTAGAATATGATAGATTCCAAGGTATACATTTCTGGCACGCCCGGTGGGACCCACAAATGGGTTCTCATACTTTACGTTTGCTGTTGTTGAGGTTTTTGTAGGAACACGTCGCAGAAGGGCGACTACACCCCTGTTTTTACTGCAGAAGTGCAATTGCGCCCTTGTTTTTACTGCAGAAGTGCAATTGCGCCCTCCTGTTCACTGCAGAAGTGCAATTGCGCCCCTATCTTTTTTGCAGAAGGGTGTGTGCGCCCACGTTGGCTGAAAATCACTTTTTTACTAACACTTTTTTGCAGAAGTGCGTGTGCGCCCACCTGGGCTGAAATTTCAATTTTTACTAACACTTTTCTGCAGAAGGGCGTGTGCCCCCACCTGGGCTGAAATTTCAATTTTTACTAACACTTTTCTGCAGAAGGGCGTGTGCCCCCACCTGGGCTGAAATTTCAATTTTTACTAACACTTTTCTGCAGAAGTGCGTGTGCACCCACCTGGGCTGAAATTTCACTTTTTACTAACACTTTTTTGCAAAAGTGCGTGTGCGCCCACCTGAGCTAAAATTTCACTTTTTTACTAACACTTTTTTGTAAAAGTGCGTGTGCGCCCACCTGGGCTGAAATTTCAATTTTTACTAACACTTTTCTGCAGAAGGGCGTGTGCGCCTACCTGGGCTGAAATTTTAATTTTTACTAACACTTTTCTGCAGAAGGGCGTGTGCGCCCACCTGGGCTGAAATTTCAATTTTTACTAACACTTTTCTACAGAAGTGTGTGTGCGCCCACCTGGGCTGAAATTTCACTTTTTACTAACACTTTTCTGCAGAAGTGCGTGTGCGCCCACCTGGGCTGAAATTTTACTTTTTTGCTAACACTTTTTTGCAGAAGGGCCTGTGCACCCTCTTGGGCTGAAAATTATTTTTTTGCTAACATTTTACTACAGAAGTGCAATTGTGCCCTCCTGTTCACTGCAGAAGTGCAACTGCGCCCTCCTGTTTACTGGGTAAGTGCACCAAGATGGTTCCTAAAAAAGGGGCTTAAGTGGCCACTTTTTTTTTGAAATCAGGAAATACTGACCTTGGACATGAAATTGAGGATAGCTACACTCAAAAATTTTAGATGGAACAAAAACAAGGACCACATTGCTCTGAGTCTACTTTCTAAACTACTAATTTATTTTGAAAATGGTTGAGATTAAGGGGTTCAAAAGAGGGACACACACAAATTGTTATTGTTTTTGTCAGAAAAACATAACATAGCAACTCTTGTGTGACTCAAGCACGGTGGACTTTTTTGTAGTATTTTTTAAATCACTCTAGTCAGAAGTTAGATAACAATATGTAGTAAGGACTGGATATTTTTAGATAATGTTTTAATGAATATTTGATTTTTTATTAATTTTCTAAGTGGGCACTTCCTAAAAAGAAAATTTTTGGCCGTGCTCCCCCTAATTTTTTTTGAAACTAATAGAGTTTTTTAAATTTTTTTGTTTTTAAAATTGTAGAATGGAGTCTAATTTCTAAAAATGTGATTTATTTCAAATTTTGATGAACGGTTAATTTATAGTGAAAAAAATATCAAACACCGTTTTTTGAAGAAAAACAGGCATACAAACAAAAGAAATTATGGATGAAAGGCTTAACATTGTTAGAAAGTGAAAAAAAATACATCATTGGAAAGCTAATAAAGAACCTAACATTACCCATGTGTTCTATTTTCTTGATATTGAACCAGATGCAATCTTGATAGTGAGCACGAACCCGATTATGTGAAAATTTGTTGAATTTGGAAAAAAACACATCTCTGGTCTTTGGGAATACCCTCCAAACCTTTGGGTTGGTATTCCAAGGAAAATACCAAAGAAAATTTGCAAAGAAAACTATAACGCGAACGCGTTATAATGTGAATGCGTTATTTGTTAGTTTGGCCACAAAAGTGTGACCATTTCGGTGCACTTACCCTACTACAGAAGTGCAATTGCGCCCTCCTATTTACTGCAGAAGTGCAACTATGCCCCTGTTTTGTTGTAGAAGGGAGACTGCGCCCCCTGGAAGGTAAAATTATTATTTTGGTTTCAGATTTAGTTGCTATTTCTCTCATTAATATTGTTCTTGCAGGCATACATGTGTTTTTTGCTAACTTTTTGCAGCACATTCTTGTGGAGTTGATGGAGAAAGCGGGATAAAATATCTAATATTTGCTTGCAGGGCTATCCATTTGCTCAATCTTTTTTAAAATTATCCTTGCTGTTTGCATTAATCTAAGAACATAGCTTAATTAGAAGGAGTAATATTTATTGCTTACTGTTCTTATATTTTTTGTGTTACCCAAAGGGAGCATTAGCTTGTTTCCGCTTTCCCCTTGCACTTCGTGTGAGCCTGGGGAGTAGTTGAAAGCAGTTAGTGCTTTCTTCATAGTGGGACCTACTTGGGGATTTCATCACCCCAAGGGATAATTCCAACCACGCGTACCGGCGGGGTATAAAGGGGGGAGAGCGAAAGTTGTACCCCAATCCAGTCACGTCGTAATTGGCGGAGCGTCGAAGCTAGAGTGATACCTAGATAGATGTGAAGAGTTGGTCCGAGCCCTTCAGTATCTCGCTGGGGTTCCCGACTCACGTTTGTGACGGGCTGGTGTTCACAGTCGTGTCTCACGTATCGAGAGTATATCGAGGACTCCCTAGATACCTTGTGCATCCTAGATTAAGACCACTTTGGTCATACCATTAACACTAATCATAGGGTTGTATTTGCTTGAGAGTGTTTTTTTGTGAGAAACCAGTGAACTTTTGAAAATTTGGCCTTATCATTATCATTTTAAAGTCCTTGCCATAGTCATTTGCATCAAACCAAGCCTCTATTTTACTACAGAAGTGCAATTGCGCCCTCCTGTTTCACTGCAGAAGTGCAATTGTGCCCTCCTGTTTCACCGCAGAAGTGCAACTACGCCTCTGTTTTACTACAGAAGTGCAATTACGCTCCTGTTTCACTGCAGAAGTGCAATTACGCCCCTGTTTCACTGCAGAAGTGCAATTACGCCCTTGTTTCACTACAAAAGTGTAATTACGCCCCTGTTTTACTGTAGAAGTGCAATTACGTGTCTGATTTACTGCAGAAAGCTGACTATGCCCCTTTAACTTCCCGAGGCCATCATTTACAAACCGTGCATCGAATCGACTTTATCCAAAAACCAAAGTTTCTTAGTTTTTCAAGCTCTATCTAGTGGTACCTTCCATTTCCTCCTATTAAGAATTTGACCATCCTGGGGCGGCCATGCCCCGCATCGTGGGGTGGATACGCCCCTAACTTCCTGGGGCTGTCATTTACAAACCGTGCATCGGATCGACTTCATCCAAAAACCAAAGTTGCTTAATTTTTCAAGCTCTATCTAGTGGTACCTTATATTTCCTCCTATCAAGAATTTGACCATCCTGGGGCGGCCATGCCCCGCATTGCAGGGTGGATACGCCCCTAACTTCCCGGGGCTGTCATTTACAAACCGTGCATCGGATCAACTTCATTCAAAAACCAAAATTGCTTAATTTTTTGATCTCTATCTAGTGGTACCTTTTGTTTCTTCCTATCTAATCAAACCAATCCATTCCTCTAATCAACATCATCCAATCATCTGATCCTCTCCAATCAAACTAATCTAGTCCTTTAATCAAATTCATCCAATCATCTATTTGATCCAACCATTCGTCTACCCAATCCAATCAATCATTTTCCCCATCCAAATCCCTTGAAATTCATATCAGGTTATTATCCAAATTGACCTAAGTGTCTGATCTAATCGTCCTCATCAACATTTGCTTAGGATTGTCATTCCTCCTAAGTTAATCATCATTGTTGGCCCAATCAATTCACCTTCAATCTCAAGGTGGATTCGGTGCTACAATCATCCATTTATCCTTTTATCCGATCAATCAGTATCCTAAGTCATCTAAGATAATCTCTGGACAAGATTTGCAGCCTCTTTCGTCATCTTATCCTATCCATCAGTCGATCTTATCAATCATTGATCGATCCAATCCAATCACATCACCTTCGACCTAATCAATCTGCTTCCATCTCAAAGCAGATTAGGTGTCAATCATCCAAATCATCCTAATCTGAGCTTTAGTCCAATCCTGATCTGAGCTTGACCCAAATCTTGATTTGAGTTTTAGTCCGATCCCATCCAAAATCTTTTTATCCATCCTCTTTATCCTTTCACCATCATGAATCCTTATCCTCCATCAATAGTGGTCAAGGGAAACCCTAATTACATTGACAACGACAACGAAAGTCTTGTTGATCAAGAGGAATATGACATAGACCCCCTTGACACTATCATTGCTAGTAAGCTTTCTCCACCCACTTTCCAAAATCTAATCACCCCCTCGAGTTATCCCGTTATGTCTTCGTCCATGCCTAATCATGTTGCTTCTGCTACCTTTGACAAGGGATATCCGTCATATCCATCATACCCTTCATCTACATCATCCTCTTATCCAACACCCACATCCTCTTATCCTAGTCTACCATCTCAATACCCCTATCCTAATCCCCCATCCACATCCTCCTATCTAAATCCTTCATCCACATATGCCCACTACCCTAATCTTCCATGCCAATCTACTCACTCTAATCCTACATTCGTACCTTCCTATCTTAATCCTACATCCACACCCTTTTACCTTAATCCTACATCCACATATCCTCATCCTAATCCATCATCCCAATACCCTTATTATAATCCATCCCCCACACCCTCTTGTTCCACTACACCACCTATATCCTCTTGTCCTAATCCACAATCCATGTCCCCCTATCTTAATTCACCACTTCAATATCCTTACCTTAACTCTCCATCCAATCCTAATCCTCCATCTACTCCTAGTCCTCCATCCAATCCCGTTCATCCATCTACTCCTAGTCCTCCATCCAATCCTAATCCCCCATTTACTCATAGTCCTACATTCAATCCCATTCCTCCATCTAACCATAGTCCACCAATCCATAATCCCTCATCCATTTCTACCACCCTAGCCAAGCCAACCATATGCAAGTCTCTCATTTCAGAAGTTCTCCAAGGTCTTATAACAAAGGAAACATCCCCCACTCCACACATTGCAGTCGTGGAACCATGCCATCGGAACCCATCATCCATGGTCGTTAGTGACGAGACCCTTCTCCACTCAACACCTATCACAGATGAAACCATCACATCCTATGAATCCATCGAGCCCCCATGTCCTACCATCACACCCTCTAAATCCACTGAGCCCCCATCTCCTACCATCACATCCTTTAAATCCGCTAAATCCATTGAACATCCACCTCCTACTCCAAGAGTCATCGAACCCATCAATGACACCCAAATCTATTCTGATGACTGCATCAAATCCTCCACCCTTCCATCTCCCCAACTTGAAGAGTCTCTCCAACACTCTGTCATCCTTCCATCCACACAAGATGCATCATGCCAAGAGTCTAATCCAAAGCATGCCAACATATCCCCTTCTCCAGATCAAGATCCTACCATCCCATCTAGTTCACCTCAAGATCACAGTCCCCCATCCATTCCATCCCATGATCCCCTTGTCATTCAAGCTTCCACTGCTCCATCTCCATCTCCATCACATGAGCCTACTACCACAAATCTAGATCCTATCATGGCCCCTACTCCCTCTCCTGATATCACCCATCCACATGCTACTATCCCATCATCTCCTTCTCATGATCCCCCATCATCGCCTAAAACTGCTATACCTACACTTCTTGCATATCCCCTTGGTACTCTCACATTCTTCCATGGTGGTCTCCTCGCAGAAGAAAAACATAGTGTATTTACCACCCATCATCCTCCACCTAATAATGGACTCGCATCATGTTTTCAGAATAACACAAATCCTGTCCTAGATCGAATGCTCAAGAAAATGAACTATCAAGGAAAAGGTCTAGGCCTCCATGAGCAAGGTATTTTAGAGCCCATCCAAGTCAAAGAACAAGTCTGCATGCAAGGTCTTGGACCTATTTCCCAAGAATCACAATCTAAAGATGTTGGTACAACCTCTAGATGTCCTCAATGAGCCTTTCCCAAACAAAATGTCAGCTCTTCCCATCACCCCACTAAATCATATGTTGCCATCCCTCCTCCTCTATCATATCGCCTCAAAACCACCGTACATATCCCTCCTTCATCTGCTCCATCCATTTTGGGTCCTTACATCCCTCCATCAACCATATCCCATCCTTCATTCTCTCCATCCATCTTGGGTCCATATATCCCAAGATCACCTCCTCCATCTCATCCTTTCATCCATTCATCACCTATCCATTTCATCCATCATAAACATCCCTCTCACATGTCCCCTAATCAGGATCAACAAAGGCACATACCCGCACATCCTTTGTCTACACATAATCCCATACTCCTACCTTCGTCGCTCCACATCATCCATCTCCTCACACCCATCCCATTGCTACTAAAAGCACTTTGGTTGTTAAAGAAAAAATGCATCAATCTAAACATCCACATGAATCTAAGGCTCCCCATGTCCCCTCCAAAAGACATGGTGAAGAGAAGAAAAATTTAAATCTAAATCAAATCCATAGGCCACAAAGGCCCACCAAAGCAAAGATCAAAACCATGTGGATCCCAAAGAAAAAAGATGCAATGCCATCACATGAAAAATCTGTAAGAACATCCAAAGTCGCTAATCCAAAAGCTAATCATACACCCCTTTCATCTCCTAAGTCTGTTTTGGGTCCTTATATCCCGAAAGTCACCATTCCATCTCCTCCATTATCCCCACATTCTCCATCCCTTAATCCTATTATCTTTTCACATCCATCACCACATGTGCCAATGTTGGTCCTGAACACATCTCCCCATCACATATCCACCCCATCATTTTATCCATACCCTTTCCAGCATCCCATCCATTATCCCATGTATCAACCCCATCAAATCCCTCTAATTCATCCTCATGCATAAGGTTGTACCAACATCCAACAGTCAGTTCAAACATGGGCTCTTGCTACTTCATATAGAACTTGATGCTTGAGTCCTTTATCCATATCCTTATCATGTAAATTCCCTTATCCACATTCCCATCCCTATCCATTTTCATCCCCCTACTATCCAAAGACTCGAAAAATCAAAAAAACGTCAAAAAATAAATAGTAAAGAGAAATAATTCGTCCAATAGTGAAAACTTGGCAAACAAGTGCCTTGGATAAGTACCATGATGAAAACCTGGCAAATAGGCATCATGTGTAAATCCCCATCTACACTTGGGGGCAACTTCCTGATATGCATTCCCACTATGCTTCCTGCTATGCTTCCCGCTATGCACCCATCTTCCTGTTATCCGTCCTCTTCATAAAACCCCTCCATCCCACCTATCTTCCACATCCTACCATCATATCCCATTTATCTCCTATCCCTCCATCCTTCTTGTGATCTTGATCAAAACAGGGGCACCTATCTATACATGCTTTGGCCACCTCTTGGTATACATTTCCTTCATCCATGCTCTATTGTGTTCCTTGGTCACCCATCCTATCCTCATCTAGTTATCTCCTTTATCTTCCCATCCACTTGTCTTCCATCCCTCATGCCTCCTCATATATGACATATCTAGAGTGGGGGCATCTGCTTCCTTTGTGACATAGTCCTTAGAGACATCATCTATCACAGCATCCCTTTCATCTCCCAATCCTTTTGTCCCTATCCATCTATCATAGCATCCCTTCCATCTCCCCATCCTTATCTTTGTATCCATCTATCCTAGCATCCCTTTCATCTCCCAATCCTTCTGTCCCTATCCATCGATCATAGCATCCCTTCCATCTCCCCATCCTTATCTTCGTATCCATCTATCCTAGCATCCCCTTCATCTCCCAATCCTTATATTCCTATCCATCCAAACAATCCCTCCCATCCTTCATCCATTCTTTCATCTTTATCCTCATCCCATCTCACAATCCCTTGCCATTGGTATTTGGCTATAGGCCTCCTTCCATGCAACCCAATGCCCTTTATCTCATCGCCCTCACTTTTGCTTCTCTTACGCATCTTTTCAATCTCTAATCTTTTCTCTGTGATTCATCACCTCGTCCCTCTTTCTGCTTTTCTTTGTCGCAGTGGCTCCGCTCCTCCCCGGGGCGTGTGCGCCCCTCTAGGGCATGTGCGCCCTTCTGGGGCATGTGCACCCTCTCGGGGCGTCTCCGCCCCGCCGGGGCGTGTGCGCCCTCCCGGGGCAAGTGCACCCCGCCGGGGCGTCTGCGCCCCGTCGGGGCATGTGTGCCCTCCCGGGGCATCTCCGCCCCGCCAGGGCGTATGCGCCCTCCCTCCCGGGGCGTCTCCGCCCTCCCAGGGCATGTGCGCCCCGCCAGGGAGTGTGCGCCCTCCCGCGGCGTCTCCGCCCCGCCGGGGCGTGTGCGCCCTCCCTCCCGGGGCTTGTGCGCCCCGCCAGGGCATGTGCGCCCTCCCTCCCGGGGCGTGTGCGCCCTCCCTCCCGGGGCGTATGCACCCCGTCGAGGCGTGTATGCCCTCCCTCCTGGGGCGTCTCCGCCCCCGTCGAGGCGTCTGCGCCCTCCCGAGGCATGTCCACCCTCCGGCCCGGGGCGCATACGCCCCACTATGGCGCGCCCCTATCCTTGCCAAAAATTCACATTTTTGCTGTCTTTTTCGGAAAAATAATCTCGACCCATTTTCTAATTTTTCTCCGCCATCAAAACCCATGTTTTGAAATTTTCAAAATTGATTTTTGATTTTTACACCAACACTTCCGGAGGCCATAACTTTTAACTCGGGTGTCCGTTTGAGCTGAAATTTGACGGGTGGTTTCGTTATGAGATAACGAGTAAATTTCCAACTGGCTTCTTTGAAAGTTGTTGGAACCTGTTTTGACCCATTTTCGGGGCCTCAAACTTTCATCTAGGCCCTCAAAATCCCAATTTAGTGTTTTTTTCTAGCATTTTGAAAAATTGTTCACTTATAACTCAAAATGCATATCTCGAATCTGGGATGTTAGTTGGCAATTCATCCTATCTCACCAATGGGTATTTCTGGGAAAAAATTGGGACTCTCAAACATACGACCATGAAGTTTCCTAAAATGGCAAAATTTGACAATTTTTGAAAGTTGCCAAATTTGGAAAAATCTGCTTGTCAACACCTTACATCCCTTAAGCCCCGGAACTCAGTGTAGAATCAATCCAATCATATCCTTCAATCATTCTAGTCTTCAATCCAATCCTCATCTGAGCTTTAATCTCATCCCAATCTGAGCTTAGCCAAACCCCTAATCTGGGCTTTCATCCATCTGCAGTCAAGATCTTTGGATATCGAACAAAGTCTTAAGACTCCTCCCTCCATCTTCTTCAATTTTGTCCTAATCAATCCATTCACTCATTCCATGTAACCATTCATCTACTTCGAACCTTCATCTATCCTCTTAACACTTCATCGAACCTCCTATCATCTCAAACATTCATCAATCAACCCTCCTTCTATCATTTCAAACTCTCATTCCATAATCTTGATCAATCATTTACTCATTCTGAGTAATCTTCCACCTATTCCCACCCTTCACCTTCTAGTTCCAAGAATCAGTCATCTATCCATCTGGTCACCTTTTCCTCATCCAAATCCTTATCCCTCTATCCAATCCACCCAAACAATCCTTTTCCTCCCCCCATCCTCTCCCCTCATCCCATCTCATAATCCCTTGTCATTGGTATCTAGCTATAGGATTTTCCCCATGCAATCCAATGTCATCTATCTTATCGTCATCACTTCTGCTTCTTTTGCACATCTTTTCTATCTCATCGTTCATCACTTCATCATGGCATGTCATTTGCCCACTTCATCTTTGATGATTTGGATAACTATCCCATCCCTGAGCTTTATATAGTCACTATCCTCCAATCCACTCCAATCCAATAGGTCTATCTTGTTCTGTCGTGTCAATTCCATCATTTTAACCCCTTATCTAGGGCTATCTCATCATCTTTCATCCATCACTTGTCTGTGGCCTTTTGTTGAACTACGTTGCCCCTGCGCTATCACGTAGGCAAGGTCGATCATTTGATCTGCCCCCAAGGTTCCATCCATCATCAATCTATATTGTACATTTTTCTCCTGTTCTCCATCCTATCTTGGTCATCCATCGAAATCTCCATCATGGTCAGTCATCCAAATTTTGTCAAACTACGTTGCCCCTGCGCTTTCACGTAGGCAAGGTCGATCACTTGATCTGCCCTCGGGGTTCCATCATCGCCCTTCATTGTCCACTTTGCTCCTCCATCTCCTAGCGTTGGTCCTTCTGCTCTGTCAATCCACTCCTTTATCATCTATCATCAATCTTTGCTTTGGTCTCTCTAATCCTTGTCATCCACCATTAGCCTTCATCATCCTCTTTCTACTTTTATCCATGGTCAGTTGTCCACCTTTTATCGAACTACGAGGGCTCTGTGCTTTTACGTAGGCAAGGCTAATCTTTGATTGGCCCCCGAGCCCCTCCGTCTTTAGGGTGTGTTAGTCTCATGTCTTGTCTCCCTTGTGTCGTGTCATCACGATATGCCCTTATCTAGCTGGTTCTTAACAAACAAGACCCACTTGTATCAGCAAATCCAATCAGTTTTGAATATCCTACATCATATCGATCTTTTAGCTTAGTATCCATCATCGGTCTCAACAGGATGCATCCTTCCTAATAGACCTCATCCATCCCATCCATCCCCTTAATCCTATGGCAAAGGACATTTGAAATTGATTGTGATCTTTTGATGCTTTTGGCTTTTTGAGCTCCCTATCACCACTTGTCAAAGCTGCCATGATCCATCATATTATGGCGTGTTTTGATTGGTCAACATAGGGGCACATCTTAATATTTTTATGTTTATTTTTGTGTCTTCTTGGTTGTCCCACGTAGTACCCACCAAGATCCCCGAGGCCTTGTGTTATGCTGGGGCATCCTTTTGTGCTTTTGGTTATCTCAATACCTGGCCTGACCAAGGTCTTTGTGACCTTGGGGTGTTGGGATAGCCTTCTTTTTTGTTGTGTTTATTTCATGCATTAGACACTATTACGCCTTGGTTCCACATACCATGGCACTTGGTGTCTTATGCTATAGCAAAAATCAGTGCTCCGAAGATGGCAAATTACATTAGGATTGCATTTCATTCTCCATTCCATCATTTTGCATATATCCCCCATCCTCTTATATATCACAATCCCCCATCCATTCATCCTTCCTCCTTATCTCACATCTCTATCCAACCACCATCCATAATAGAATAATTTTATCATACTTTTCCAATGATGGCATTATGAGAAAACCTTCGGTTAAATGAATAATTCCTAGCTAAGTTCTTTAAATTATTTCCAACCGTATAAAAGAAGACCGCTGCTATGTGTACCTAGATACCATGGAGAAAGGATAGTCTTTGGGCTCTTTAATCAATCATCCTACCTTAAAACATACCAAAAATATCCTAGCAATTAGACATAGGAAGATTTAATATGACTTAAAAAAAAATTATTGCCAAAGCATAAACTGGTGATGACCTAACTAGGCCTAGTACACACTCCCTCCCCATTAACCACTTAGACATATGGAAATTAAATGTAAATTTTCTGCTATTTTTAGTCATGTAGGTGTCCAATAAACCACTTGGTGGTGTTTCCCTTCAAGTTTATTTACTTGAATGAAGAGCAAAAGTCCTTTGATTACAATTAGAGAATACATTTGAGGCCTTGGTTGTGTAACTAGTGGACCATAGTCACATTTAACACTTGCTACAAATTTTGGGAGTTAAAACGTTAAGTAGATTTGATTTGTGATGGACACATTTGGAGGGTAGTAACAATAGCTTTCAATCTATCAAGACTTGATTACTTTATAACCTATGAAATTCTAGTGATGAAATGATAGATTAATCATAATGTCACCTTGGGATAACATCACCATGAAAGAACTTCATCCAACATCCTTATGAGTGCAGGTACTACCAAATAGGTATTTTTCAGATCTATCTTCCTCAAGCGAGGGAAATTCAGGAAGAGAAGAGGAAAGTGAGACATGTAGTATGTCTAAAAGAGGGAGATCAACTAGAGGTCAAAATATTAGAAGAAAATTTCGTAAACACATGGAATTTATTCTTGGTGAAGGGGGGTCATGTTCTTATGATGTTGAGAGCATAGGCAACGTTGAGGTGCCCTTGAGGTACAAACATCTACGGAAACAATAGGTACCCAAGGAACTTCCTCCAATAAACATTGATTTTTGTGTCAACGAGAGGATATATCGCATAACACCATCGTCATTACATGGTTTGGGCCTATTTTGCATGGACAACATAAAGGTTTGTTATGAAAAAGTTACTGAATTGATGGAGTATGTTGGACCCTATTACAGTTACAAAGATTGGATGCAACAGGTTCGATATACACGAAGTATGCATAGGTATGCATTGTCAGCAAATTATATACAACTAAAAGATAAGGATCAAAATAAAGGAGTGGCTATGTACATTGTCTGAATGCCAAAAGCATCAGGGAATATTCTATGATTTATAAACAGTACACGACCTGGGTCAACAAATAAGCAACCCAATTGCATATTCGAGGCGCATGAGGGAAACTGTGTATTCGTATGTGCAATAAAATCAATAAATGCAAGGGAAGAGTTGCTAATCGATTACAATTTGAATCGCTTAGTTACAAACATAGTTACTATGGGGGTGGTACGTACTATGTACTATTTTACCCAACCTCCAATTAATGACTCCAATATACCATTTTATTCTTCTTTTTTCGTAAGTCTATTGGTTTCATTTCAGTAATATTTTTTTATATTTATTTTTTGTCACAGGGGTACATTGATCGTACAGAGAAGGCTCTGGCCTAGAGCACAGATCGTGATGTATCTTCAGCCACTTCTACCTGACAGGTTTACCTCATTGTAATTGTACAAATTAGATATGAGCAAAATGTTTTATTATTATGTTTTTTTCATAAGTTTTTTGGGTTAATTTTGATAATGTTTTTAATATTCTTGTTGTAGTCAACTGATCAGGGAAAGACACTAGTAATAGAGGAGAGCATCCATAGTGAGGTGCAGTCAATATTTTGTGATGATAACATCGCTTATTCAGCAAACCCTCTCGATACAATAAAGAAGATCCAAAAAAAAATGCAATGAAGAAATGGTTAAATTGATGTTCATAGTGCTTCAAACATATGAGATAAGAGAGAGGGTTAAAATATTGACTGAGAGATTACAAAACTTGCAAGTAAGCTGTCATGAGGTCTTTAATTATAACATAAGCTCATTCATGGTTTTATATTTCGTACTCTTTTATGTCATGAACTAAAATATGTCATTTTTACAGGGTTATTTTCCTCCTCATGATGGTCTTGGCCATGATCAAGGTACTGCAAGTGCTACTCAAGGAGTAGGGGTTGGTACAAGTGTCCATCCTGATCTTCCTATGCATACATCACATCATCTGACCCCATCATCTGTGCCTATATTGTCTTCTGAAGCATCGGAAACACATACCATGCAGGCATCTGTTAATGCACCCTCTAGCAGTGAACACATGCCAGAACATGCATCAGGATGTGTACCTAGGGATGCAAAGGGCACTAGTATTGGTGACATTTTAGCAGCATTTCCTAGATCTTCCCATATTACTAGTACGGGAACATTGCCAGTCACACTTGTGGTGACCGAGGATTTCGTTCCCATAAAGATAGAAAAGGTTCTAGGTACTTTAAAATGTTTTAATTATTATTATATATAATCAAATTGAAAATTACTTATTGATCACTCTTTTTAGACTATTGATCCCATGATCATTTTGCAGGAAATGATATTTTTTATAAACATCTAAGTGATATTACATTGGAGCTTTTTGGGCCCACCATACATACACGGTGGAATGCCCAAAATCAAGATTTAAAAGATGAGCTCATTAACCATTTAGTAGTGTTGTTCAGTGATAAAACATTCAACTGAACCAAGGTCCTTAATAAAGTTGGTACCTATCTAAAGTATGCGAGGAACCAATACAGGTCACATTTAGAGAAGAACAAAAAGTATGAGCATCCCCCCATGATTCTGGAGAGGGAGTGGAAGGACCTGGTGTCGGATGGAAAGGAGAAGGTTGAAAAGAAAAAAGGAAAGACACCACCGGGCCAAGGAAGTTATGTGATACTATCAACAATGTAATTATATACTGATTACTCTTTCTTTTTACATAATCTAACGTATTTCAAACTTTTCATAGGCTGCCAGACACATCAAAGGCAACAAAGGAAAGACTAGAACAACACGGGCAACACAAAATTGGCTCTAGTGGTTATATGAAATTAATCGCACGAATTGTAAGTATCAATAAATGAAATATAGTATCCAAATAATAAATTGAAAATAATTTTGGTTTTATCACACCATAGAAAAAAAATTCATGATCTTATACAAAAATGTAGTGCTCTAAATTCAATAGAGTTCCCACAGAAGATGACCTAAAGATTGTCTTCCAGCAAGGATATGGAGCCATGGCTAAATGCCTAAGAGTCTTGACTAGGAAAAAAAACCTTCCACTACATTTGATATGCAGGTAAATAAACTCAATAAAGGTAATTTAAAATTGAATACTTGTGCAATCTATTCAATATTAATTTCCACCATAAAGTACAATTACATGCCTATTTGTTTTAAACATTCAAGCAATGATAATATTGTGTATGGCATTGGAATGTAGCCTGGTGAGGGTGGAGCACAATCTGCAAATGAAGGTCATGGTGTGCATCCCGGTACTTTAGAGCATGTAGAGCGTGATCAACATGTTCAACATGATCAGGCTAGAGAAGATCAAGAACATGATGTGACCCCATTAGGTAAATAGGACCACTCTAAAGTTCTTTTAAACATATTTAATTGCAATTGGTGTATTAATTAATGTAACCTTTCGTGTTTCAACTTTAGAGCATGTAGAGCGTGATCAACATGTTGAGCATGATCAGGCTAGAGAAGATCAGGAACATGATGTGGCCCCATCAGGTAAAGAGGACCACTCTCATGTTCTCTTAAACATATTTAATTTCAATTGGTGTATTAATTAATGTAACCTTTCGTGTTTCAACTGCAGATTAGGATTTAGAGGGTGTTCAACATGTTGAGCATAAGTCTATAACAAAATTTTAGGAACATGATGTGGACCCATCAGGTAAAGAGAACCGCTCTAATGTTCTTTTAATTAATGAAATACTTGTAACGATAGTAATAAAACATATTAGTTTAACATTTATTTCTTATTGCAGTAGACCCCCCCTTGTAGTGGCATCCATGTCATGAGCAGATGACTAGGCATACATTAAGATCACAAGCAGAGAGTAGAACAACTAAAGGGGGGACAAATATTGATTTAGAAAACAATAGTCCACTTCAAATTTTTGTAGCTTTAAAAAAGAAACAAAAAAAAGTGAGTGTAATCATATCATGACAACCATATTTTTTATAATATGCAAAAACTGAAAGAATGAATATTATATGTCAATGAATCAATGTGAATATGTTAATTAATGAATTTTATATGTTAATGAATGAATGTTATATGTTATTAATGGATGAATGAATGAATGTTATATGTTATTAATGGATAATTGAATGATTAATGTTATATGATTGGGTATGGAGAATTGAGAGTGATGTGATGGGGGGGAGGGGCCAAATGAGCTTCCACCGTCACATGGTTGTTCCTGTTAAGTAGAGAATATTAAACTATTCTCAAAACAAAGAGAAGCTCAATAAGGTAATGCACTTTTCAATATAAAAAATGCATCGTTTGAAGCATCAAACCAATATGCAAAGATGAAAGAAAGTGATAACTTTTCACTATGGTGGCAGAAAAATGATTCTTTATACCTTGAATCCATGCTTTACATCATAATTTGAAGTTGTTTCCATTCCAATATTCAAAGTTTAGTTTTTTTTTATGGCTTTGTATGAATACCACATTGTGTTGTGTGGATTTGGTTTCAAAGCTCTGTTTCTTCTATTTTTAGTGGTGACATAACTCTAAAATTTGACTTTTGTGCATAACAGGTTAGTGGAAAAATTGACAGCTTTGAAGGGTTTAGAGGCTCGATTGAGATAGATACATGGATATTTGGATCTTGTTGTTGATGGGAGGCTTCGACTTAACCATGAGATTTTGTACCATCTGCAGATATACAAAAGTTTCTCTACTTACATTCATTCTTGATCATAAATGTTGTAAATGATATTAATGTTTCAAACTTAAGATTCATTTCATTGTTATAATGATCAAAATGTTATAATTTTCTATACATTCAAGCATTCTCTTGCCCCCTACCCTTTGCCCTCTCCCCCCTCCTTTTAATAATTTTCTTTGTCATTAAAAGATTCACATTTCTGTCTCATTTACACAAATTTATTTGAAGCACTAGGAGTGAATAAAGATATGTAAAAGATGATGGATTATGTCTAAACAACAACTTTCCATCTTATAGCTAATTAAATCCTTAATATTTGAATAGTTTAGAGCTCGAATAATTCTTGTATATGCATGTGTAGCAATAAGGGAGCCTATGTGAAGATTGAAATTTAAAACATCACTTTGGTATTTTTCCTTAGGCAGTGAAATGATATTTTGAGTAATACAAACCTACACACACATTGATATTTTTCGGCATTGCATTGAAGAAATTTTTCTCTTATACCTACCCTCGACTAGACATGGAGGTATATAATATTGGTTTCTGGGTTTATTCTGTAAGTAGTTAATTTCATAGAGGAAGACTAAAATCTTCTTAATGTCCAATGTCAGGTGTGAAAGCATACAAATCACTTGTTGAAGGCACCATTTTGTATTCATCCAAAAACTGGTTTGTTCTTTTTTATGTTTCTTGCATGTGTTATTTTTAGGCTCTAGAGATGTAGCTCGGCTCTTTCCTTTGCACTTTTCATCTATTTTGATGATTACAGTAGATTGTCCTCATAATTTTTCATGTAGATCTGTTTGTAACCTTATTTTCTACCAATCAATTTGCAAACCACTCACATATTAAGGACCATTTCACTAACTTGTAGTCATCCATTACTTCATATGTTGCAGGTTGTGTCTGTGTGCCAATAAATCCTGATGATTGCGAGAAATTTAATCCTACAAGTGTACCCAATCTTTCTCAAGTAAAAGTCTTACCTTATTTTATAGTACTTTAAATGGTTAATTGAAGGTGCTTCTTTAGATCTGAGATAGTTGAACCCTGATTAAAATATGGTATTAGATGGGTAGTATAATGATAAAAATGAGGTCCATTGAACACAAATTACGAACATAATTTATTGGACTATGAATAGTGTTACAATTATAATTATTTTTCCTTTACCTACCTCTGCATTAATGAAAAAGATAGCAGATATTGGAAGTTCATTACATGTCTCATGTATGTGTTAGTATTTTAATTTTTTTTAAGTTGTTCAAGAGCTTGATTAGGTCAATAATGTGTTCTACAAGCTCTATTCTCTTGACACTGCTCAACATTTTCCCTACACATTTTCTCTTCAATCCAGACATTTCTTAACTCCTTCCCTTATTAGCCCTTGGTTGTTCTCAAGTGTAATGCTTTTTCTATGCATCTTGCAGTCTATATGTATGATCAATAATCTCAAGTGTAATGCTTTTTCTATGCATCTATGCATCTTGCAGTTTGTATGTATGATCAGTCATCAGTCTCCGCAATGGTACATTTCAACGAATATTTTTAAAAAACAAAAATTGCATTGTTTCATCGCAATTTCGACGAAAACCACTGACGAATCACCGAAAAGGTCCGACGAAGTTGCTATAGCTACGACGAAGACTTCGTCGCTACTCCTTGCCCATTTCGTCGCAATTTCGACAAAATTTTGTTGTTGTTTCGACGCTACTCCTTGCCCATTTCATCGCAATTTTGATGAACTTTTGTTGTTGTTTTGACGCTACTCCTTTCCCATTTCGTCGCAATTTCGACAAACTTTTGTTGTTGTTTCGATGCTACTCCTTGCCCATTTCAACGAAATGGCGATGAACTTCTGGTGTTATTTCGACACTACTCCTTTCCCATTTCATCAAAATTGCGACGAACTTCTGGTGTTGTTTCGATGCTACTCCTTCCCCATTTCATCGAAATGGTGATGAACTTCTGGTGTTGTTTTGATGCTACTCCTTGCCCATTTAGTCGAAATGGCGATGAACTTCTAGTGTAATTCATTGGTGGATATATGAATTTTTCGTCGATATTCTGACAAATATATGAGTCATTTTATGATGCCGAAAAACCGACGAATCTACGCCATTATTTTGACATTTAATTCATCATCGACCTTTCAATGAAAAAATAGCGATGAAAATGTTTTCGTCATTTCATCACTTTTTCGACAAAGATTTGTCGAATGACTGATGAACATCCGTCGGAAAATGGTGTCAAATTCAATAGTGACAAGTATTTTTAAACACTCTAGTGTTTGTTTAACACTGTTAGAGGATTCACTATTCCTCTTAAAAATGTGTTATCTCCTAATGCTTAGGACTTATTAATTTTATTTTGGGCTTTAAAAAGAACCTTTTAAATTTTTGTTACAAAAAGGCTTAAAAAGAACATTAGGACTCAAATTTACTAGAGTTTGTTTTGGGATTAAAACATTGAACAAGGCAAGTTGTTACACTTACTTTGGTGCTTTAAAACAAATTCACTTTTTCTTTGAGGATTTAAAATAAACAAGTGTTTGCATTGTTTTGCAATTATGTACACAAAGTAATACCATCAAAAGATGTATGCGCTTCTCTCATGCCTCATGATGATCTTGAGAATCAAAAGGCTTTTGGTGATATTAAGTTGCATAAGTAACTGCCCATACACACTTCAATTTGGGTTTAAAATTGAACAAATTGTGCGAGTGTGAGTAAATATATTGAATGTGTTCTCCCGTTGTTTCTAAATGAAGGTTGATCAAACTATTAATACCTTTACTCGCTATTGTTTATCTTAGAGGGCCTGCCTTGGGGAAAAAGTACTCACCCAAGGGAATGACTCAACCGATAACACTCTAAACCCGAGAGTATTTCCAATCGGGATATAAATGTGGGTATTGGAATAAATGCCAATATCACGCGGTTGGCTCCGACGAGAATGGAAACAATGGTCTCTCGCCACATTAGGTCAACTCCTCTGAACGGAAAGTCTGAACTAAAAACCCTTGTTTAGAATTTTCCAAAATCCTTAATCTATTTGTTGGTGCAAGAACGGTCGTTCTGAAGCCGCCTCACACTTTTACAGTCTTTAGTAGAAATGGAAAGCATGCCATGGGAGTTTCATGGGTGTTGATGTGTGGCTGCCCCATATAAGTGAGTGTCATGGAGTGGAGCCAGTGGGGTCAAGCATCTAACCATTCACTAAAGATAAGCGTAGCTGGACTTGTCCAAGTGGGGACTCCACAAATATTGTCTTTCATATCCATAGGGTTGTGCTTATTCTTGGTTACAAAATGCTTGGCTTGTTTGAAAACATTTTGGAAACAAACACTTAACGTCATCATCAAAATTTCACACCCTTTAGGAGGCAAATACAATTGACCCAATTCATGTGTTATTGCTTTCCCTTGGGATCCACATCCTTAGAGGTTTCTAAACACTTGGATTTACATCACAATTTTCCTACTAAAGTTAAACAATAGGTAACCCTTGCCTTGACTTCATCAAATTTCCACATAACATGCTTTGTGGGATTTGAAGAAATTGAGACATTGGACATCTAGTTTGGAAACCTAATCAAAGAAGTGTTTGTGGTAAAACGAAATCACTAAGCAAAGATAAAAAAAATTGGCTCTCACACATGTGTTAATTCCTCATGATTTCCAAGAAAGTCAAAATCCCAAAACGAAGGTCTGTGAGTCAAAGTTCAAAATTCAGGAGTCACACTCAAAAGGTCATCAAGAAATACATTAGGAAGTGCAATCAAAAGCACCATATCAAAATAAGAAAAAAATTCACAAGGTTCTATATACTCATTCCTTTGAACAATCTGGAAATGTATGCTCAGTTTGAACCACTTCTTAGTTATACAGGTCCTTAGAAGTATCGTATGTTCTTCAATACTGAGGTCTAGTAAACAAGTGTCTTTTTAGGTACATCCTAGGATCAAAATCAAACCCTCATCTGTCTTTGAACATCAAAACCAAAATCATCTCATCAAAAACTCTTCAAAAATCTTGGAAAAATCCTTCACGTTAAACTTTGGGAAAAGCATTTGAAATCAATCCAAAATCACCTTGTTTGATTGAATGTGTGTAGATGTATCCTTCTCCACATATTTGATCAAATTATCAAAACTTGTGAACAAATTGATCCCTTGATAACATCCAACATCTTGGGATTTAGGAGTTCATTATCAAAATCATTTTTTTTGGATAGGAGTGTTTAGATGAATCCTTCCTCTCACACCTAGACAAATTATCATCTTGTGAACGATTTAACTCTAAGACAACATCTAATCTCTTAGATTTTATGAGTCCACCAAAATCCGAATCCGAAACAAATCAATCCTAAATCATGTCCTAAAATTTTAATGTACCCTTCAAAGATTTTCTCAAAATAATTCCAAACATCCATCTTACATCCTTATCATTATCATCCTTTGATCTAGGAATAGTCCTAAATTTTCTCTTTTGTGCCTAAAGTTAGATCAATCCAGAGAATTAGAGATTCATCTCCTATATTCTTCAAAATTGATCCCTATTTTATGGTGCAGACTAGATCTCAACACAAGAAGAACATGGAAGCCAACAAATAAACACCCGCTCCAAGTGACCTAAGCCAAAAAAACTCTGAAATGAATCATGTTGAATCAAGTAATCCTTTAACTAAATTTCTCTCATCATCAAAAAATCCACAATGGGAAAACCAAGAAGATCTTACCTTTGGGATGTCACACGAGGAAATCACCGAAATGATTCAAAATCCAGAGAACCATAAGATTATCAATATCATAATGAGACTCAACCCTTCGCTATACATGCTCGAACTAGAAAAACAAGGGGCTAAACTCCCTTCTGATTTTGACGTGAGCTCTATAGTGGAACTATATTTAGAGGTTATGCCTCCAATTTCATCCACACTCCCCATCTCATCTACACCCCCATCCCAAAACATCACTCAAAACATCCTGCAAATCACAACATCTATCACTCTAACTCAACCTAATGTTAATAAGCGAAGTGAATTTCTTAATGCCATTCAAACACATCCCCTTGTCAATAATCAAGACTTGGATGCAAACACCATTTTGGAACAAAACATACCCAAAAATCTGTTACACAAGTATACCCCTCTCACCTTTCATTACACAAGTATACCCCTCTCACCTTTCATGATCTAAAGGACCCATCATCATAATTATTTTGCTCAACACCCCAAACCTCTCTCCCCATAAGTTCACAAGGAGAGGGTGACATATTCAGACCAGGGGGAATTTTTTACACTATGCCATTTCCTCAAGAGATCACATCTCTTACATTTTCACCACTCCCACCATTACCACCATCATCCACACCATTGCTTGGCTTAGGGCTTCCACCTTTACCAAATATCAATCAAAATCAAACCAACATCCCAAACATCAATCAAAGCATCATGCCAAACTCTCAAAACTTGTCATCAACATCGCAACAATAGATGACAACTAAACAATCAATCACAACATCATCAACCCCCCTAACATCTCAAAGCATGGTCTCTCAAGGACCAACCACATTGATCACACCATCCACCACTCAAAATCCAAACACAACAGCACCTCTCACCACCACCACAAGCACCATTCTGAATCCACCACCACCTCAACCACCACCAAGCTCTAGTACATCAAATCAATACAGCATTGCATTGCAAGTAGCTCAAAAAGCTGCTTATCAAAACACATTCCTACAAGTACAAAAACAAAAAGCCGTGTAACTAGTTGCTCAACAAGCTGCACAACTAGCTTCTTAGCAAGCCACTCAAGTTGCCCAAGCTTCTCAAGTAGCCCAAGCCGCATTACAAGCACAAAAGGTTGCTTAATCCCAAATATTATTGTAACAACAAGCACAAACACAAGCACAATCCCAAGCATAGGCACAAGCACAAGCTCAAGCTCAAGCTCAAGCACAAGTGCAGTATCTTGCACAAAAACAAGTAGCACAACTACAAGCATATCAGCAAGCGATAAAATAATACTAAGAGTAGCAAGAAGCAGCCCAAAAACAAGAATTGTTGGTATAACAATTAGCACAATAGAAGACTCAGCAATAGGCAATTTTGGCACAACAACAACAAAACCAACAACAAGCATTGTTTATACAGCAGCAACTACAAGCATACATTGCTCAACAGAATGTGAAAATACCACCAATCAACACATCAACCAATCCACCCATCACACCCACTAGCAAACCACCTCAGAACACCTTCATCCCACCCCCTAATCTGCAAAATGATGTGACAACACAAATCAGGTTGCTCTCGCAACAAGTGCTCGACCTTCAGTCAGGGTGAACCACAAGAACATCTAGTAACTTATGTCCTTATCCATTCAACCGGAGCCTTGTGATGAAACCATTTCTGAAGGTATTTGAGATCCCCAAGTTTGAAAAGTACCGTGGGATGGGAAACCTTGAAGATCACATCAGGGAATTCCAGGTTCATTGCATGGAAGTCACATATGACGATACTTATCTGATGCAACTATTTCCTAGGAGTTTGGCTAGCCACGCCATGGAATGGTTCTCTCACCTACCTATAGGCATCAAGACATTCCAAGAAATCATAGACACATTCATCAAAAACTATGCATGCAATATTTCCATTGATTTCAGACTTGAAGAACTCTCAACTCTAAAACAAGGCAAGAATGAATCATTTGCTTCATTCCTACAACGATGGCAATCCAAGGCCAATCGAAGCAAATGGGTCATGCCTGAGGAACAACAAGTGTGCACTTTCATATCCAACCTTGACGACCTCTTAGCATTCCATCTCAAGGTCTAAGGGATCACCACATATGAGAAGTTGATTTCCAAGGTGCTCAGCATCGAACGAACCATTATGACACAACTAGGAGGATCAACTTATTATCCTGAACAAAAAAACAATCACCCACCCACCAACTACAATGACAAACCTTGCACATGGGAAAGAAACTAAAATATTATAAATGATTGTGTCATCAATGGCAAAGTTTTCATCAGTGCCCCCCAGTAGAACACACCCGCACCACAAATCCAAAACCATAATCAAAACAACCATCATGCAAACACAACAACCAAGCAACCAAGCGATCAATAACATCAATGACCAAAGAGGACCACCCCAACAAAACAATAACTTCACCAAACGGAAGTACACTACTCTTGGGGAACCACTCGAAGTCATCATGAAGAAATTACTCAACGAAAACCTCATCAAGATTCCCACCTATGAGAACTACCAAGAACCAAATGTTAAACCTCTTTGGTATAACGAAAATTAGCTCTGTGACTTCCACAAAATCAAAGGTCACACCTAGTTGCATGAGGTTAAAGAATATAGTCCAAGATCTCATTGATCAAAGAATTATAAATGTGGAGCAGCCAACTAGAAACCAAAACCTCAAAATATACATGAATTTGATGCCTAACCATAACAATAAAGGGAACAATAACACTGATAAGGGGAAAGGCACCTTCGAAAATGTGAATCATGTGTATGAAACTGTAATCACCTCCCTAGATGAATATTGCATGGTAATCACCATCAAAGGGGCTCATGTTGATTGTGAAGTCACCACAAGAGGCGAAAAAGCTACTATCGCAGGATCATCTCAACCAAACAAAACTTTCATGCCCAATTCAAGATCCATTCCCAATGGTTACAATGTCCTTGATCAGCTAAAAATAATGCAAGCACAAATCTCCATCGTGGAGTTGTTAAAAATATCATCCACCCACAAGAAAATCCTTGAGGAACCATTGGCTTCATCTACTGTCCTCGCAGATCTTGTTGTGGAACAATTCCAAGCTATGGTTAGAAATATCATTACCCTAAATCTCCTTACATTCTTTGACCAAGATTTTCCCGCTCAACCATCTCATAACTGTGCACTCCATTTAGAGGTCCTAGTGCAGAAAAGTAAAGTCAAGCGAGTCTTGATGGATGGAGGTGCAAGCTTGAATATTTGTTCCCTCAAGCTCATTAAGCAGTTAAAAATATCAGAGGATTCCATCGACAAAGGAAAAGGTATTACAATCAGAGCATATGGTGATCAGGAAAGAGTGTCCGAAGGCACAATCAGAATCCATATTCAAGTAGGGCTAGCTATCATGGAAACCACCTGTCAGGTCTTGGACCTCAACATACCTTATAACATTCTCCTAGGATGTCCATGGATCCATGCAATGTAAGCGGTAGAATCAACTTTCCATCAATGTGTCAAATTCACATATGAAGGACAAGAGGTCACCATCCATGGAGATCCTGAACCATTCTCCTACTGCAAGAACCTTGAGGAAAAATACTACAAAATCCCTCAAGTTCCTAAAAATGATGAAGGCCCATCAACACCATACATTGATCCAGCCACTCTAGCTTCCACTTCTATGACAGAGACACCCACCACTCTCACCATTCCCACAATCTCTGATATCAAATTCATCATCTAGGATAATGGTTGCAGAAACTACACAATTCCAAAAAATGCTTTTGTGGTAGGAGAGTTACCAAAATCTCCTAGATCACAAGGACGTTTGTAAGAAAATGAAGCCTCCACATCTCAAACATCCCCTGAAGACTATCCCAACTTTAGAAGTTGGAGAGATCTCGAACGAGAAGCCATAGAGGAGGACCCATCTCATCTCCTATACCAAGATAATAGACTAGTAGTCAATCTAGAAATGGATGACAGAAGTAAAGGTTTGCAAATGATGCTCGCAATGGGCTATGACAGAAACTAGAGACTTGGACAAAATGACAATGGGCTTATAATACCTATAATTCTGGAGATGTGAATGAGAAATCTTGGCCTCAAATGTACCCCTCCAAGTATAACCATACGTGGCCGAAGTCCTCTAGTTAGAAAGGTCAAATATCCTCCTCAGTTATCTACAGTTGAACTTCGCTTACCCATATCTACAAGTCGAGTCGTAGATAACTTCACATTTGATATAACTGACATCTATAGTATTAGTGATGACCAGGATCCCATAACCAACCTACCTAGGCTCTTCAAGGATACCACCCTTCTCATTATTAGCACCTTATCCTTTGAGTCAGACCATCAAAATCATGAAATCTGCCTAGTTTACCCCCAACTCATCGATTATGACCAACGAGGACCACCAATTCTTGACACATTCAAAAATGATGACGCGCTCTCAAAATTCATAGGACTATGGGATAATATTCCATGTGGGGATCACAAAGCATGATTCATCATTGAGCTAGATACACAGGCCTATTATGGGGAAACAATTGAATCCTTCAGTCCCAAAAGTGAGAAACTAAGAATAATATCTAAGTCCTTGAGTGAAAACCACACTATGGCACTCTCTGATAAGAAAAAAGTAAAAATAAAGGACGCATACAATAGTGAAAACCTCTCCGAGGTGCCTGAGGATGGGGGATTCAATCTTCCTTTCAGAGCTCTTCATCAGGAAAAATCAGCAGTCCTAGTAGAAAAGTACAATCCAGTTAATCTAGGAACAGAGGAAACACTGCACATCACATTCTATGTAGAGTCATTACTGTCAAAAGAAAAAGAGCTCTTAGCAGCCTTCCTGAGAGAAAGACAAGTTAATTTTGCATGGAGCTATGTAGACATGCCAAGGCTCAATCTAGAAATTGTAGTTCATTTCCTAGCAATATACTCTGAAGCAAAGCCCATTAGACAAAAGCTTAGGAAAATGCACCCTCAGATTGCCTTGCTGGTCAAAATGGAACTAAAGAAGCTATTAGATGCAGGATTCATTCGGCCAATAGATTATCTAGAATGGGTGTCAAACCTGGTTCCTGTCTTAAAACCTGATGGGGGCATCAAAATCTACACAGATTTTAGGGACTTAAACAAAGCATGTCCAAAAGACGATTTCCCATTGCCCAACATTGACGTGATTGTAGACATGATGACGGGACACAAAATGCTTTCCTTGATGGATGGTTTCTTAGGATACAACTAGATAATGATTCCTAAAGAAGACCAACATAAAATGGCTTTCACTTGTCCATGGGGGACTTACTACTGGAATATGATGCCATTCGGCCTGAAGAATGCAGGAGCAACATACCAAAGAGCCATGACGTTAATCTTCCATGACATGATTCATAAAATCGTCAAAGATAATTTCAATGAAATACTAGCCAAATCCAAAAAGAGGAAGGATCACATAGCAACCTTAAGCACCCATTTTTACAAGCTAGAAGAATACAAGGTCCGATTAAATCCAAAGAAGTGTGTCTTCAGCGTACAATCGGGAAAGTTGTTAGGATACATAGTATCAATGAGAGGTATTGAGGTAGACCCTGCTAAGGTAAAATAAATCCTTGAGATGGAGGCACCCAAAACATTGAAACAATTGAGAGGTCCCCAAGGTAGGCTTCAGTCCATCCGAAGGTTCATAGCATAGCTGGAAGATAAACAAAATCCATACTCTCACCTACTTCACAAGGGAGTAGTGTACAAATGGGATAACAAGTGTGAAGAAGCCTTCAATAAGATCAAAGAATATCTTCTTACACCACCCGTCCTAATGCCACCAATCCCAATAGAAATTCTCTATGTGTCAGCAACAACAACAGCCCTTGGAGCTCTCCTAGCTCAGCATGATGAAAACGGGACAGAAAGCACCATTTATTATATCAGTAGAACAATGGTTGGGCATGAGTTAAATTACTCATTCATTAAGAAAGCATGTCTAGCAATAGTGTTTGCATCACCAAAATTCAGACATTACATGTTGGCACACAAAATCAAACTCATTGCCAAAACTGACCCTCTCAAGTATTTACTATCAAAAGCAATGCTCACTGGAAGGATGGCTAAATGGGTCATGATACTATCAAAGTATGACATTGAATACGTTGAATGAAAAGAAATCAAAGGCCAAGTCATCGCAGATCAGCTTGTAGAAGTACCAATCTATTCAGAGAATCCTCTCATCTCAAAGTTTCTAGACGAATCCATCTTCAATATCAACATAGCTAACCACTGGAAACTTTACTTTAGTGGCTCATACACACAACATGGATCAGGAGCCAGTGTCTTCTTTATCACCACACAAGGGGACTGCATACCAAGGTCCTATAAATTAGCATTCCCCTGCACTAATAACATTGCAGAATGTGAGGCTTTAACCATAGGTCTCAAAATAGCAGTGCAGTGGCACATCATGGCCCTCAGGGTATATGGAGACTCCCGGCTAATAATAAACCAAGTGAACGATGAATACCAAAACAAGGATGATAAACTCACTCCATACAAGAAACTAGTGGAGACTCTCAAGGAATCTTTTATCGAGATCACATTTGAGCAGATACCCAGAGCAAACAACAGAGCAGCAAATGTCATGGCAACGATCGGATCCCTACAAGACATCCCTCATAATGTCCCAAAATATGAATTCTTGGTAGAGCAACTTCTCGTGCCCGCATTCGAGGTACCAGAATCAAAATTTGAGTGTGAAATAGCTGGTCCTGATGATCCCTAGTACCATGACATTTATACTTACCTACGAATAGGTGTCATACCTATTGACTTACCCTCAACCTTAAAATGAACCTTTCTCAAAAAGGCATCCCGATTTGTCATCCTAGGAGATACCTTGTATCGTAGGAGCATAGAAGGAACCTTATCCCATTGGTTAAATACTGAAGAGGCATTGACCGCTTTAACTAAAGTACATAATAGTATCTATGGTTCACACTCCAGTGGAATTACCCTAGAAAAGAAATTGTTGAGGATGGAGTATTATTAGCCTACAATGGAAAGAGAGGCACATGACTATGTTAGAAGATGTCTACAATGTCAGTAGCATGGGGACCTCATCCATGCTCTAGCTCAAGAACTTCATCCCATCATCACACCATGGCCCTTTTCGCAGTGGGGACTCGATCTCATTGGAAAAGTCACTCCCACTTCATCTAATGGCCACAAATTCATCATCACTGCCACAGAGTACTTTACCAAGTGGGTGGAAGTCATACCCATGACATATATAATTGGGAAGCAGATATCAAAATTCATCCTAAACTATCTCATTTGCCGATACGGTGTCCCACAAGCCATTATCTCAAATAATGGGACACCATTTAAGAATCAGGATTTCCGCAACTTGTGTGAAAATTTCAAAATTCAGCATCGCTTCTCCACCCCATACTATCCCCAAGGCAATGGCCAAGCAAAAGCCACAAATAAAACCATTTTGAAAATCCTCAAGAAAACAATCAAGGATGCAAGTTGTGACTGGCATCTGTAGCTCAATCCTACCCTATGGGCCTATCGAACTAGCATCTGCACACCCACCAGTGTCACCCCTTTCTCCCTAGTCTATGGATCAAGAGTAGTACTCTCCATTGAGATTGAGCTCCCATCACTAAGAATATCACTGCAAAACCTCATCATGGATGAAGAGTACCGAGTATCAAGATTGAATGAGCTGGAGCTACTAGATGAGCAATGTATAGATGCTTTAAATCATTTGAAAATCTATCAGAATAGACTCAAGAGGAGCTATAACAAGAAAATCAGAAGTAGGACTTTCCAAGTTGGAGAACTGCTACTAAAGGAGAATGAGAAGAGTGTCCCAAATCCAAACAGCAAAGGAAAATTTGAACCCAACTGGTTGGGAACATTTGTTATCACAAAAAGCTATAAGTTATGGGCATATTAGTTATCAACACCTGAAGTGGAACCTTTGTAAGAGCCCATGAACAACTCTCATCTCAAAAGTTTTATGCCTAATCTTTCAAGGTATAGAACCAAAAAATCCAAAACAAATTAGAAAATGTCCTGAAGAAATAGTTACCTTGGAAAAAACCTGGCCAACAGCCATCTTCGTGACCACAAAAAAAGAAAAAAATCCCAAAAAATCAGAAAAAGGATTAAAAACAACAAAGAGAAAAATCATCCTCTAGTAAAAACCACTTTAGTGGCACTTTTGACAAGTACCTTGGTAAAAACCTAGCAAATAGGTGCCTTGTGTAAATAAGCACTTTCCATCCACTAGGATCTTTATGGCTTGCTTTGCATCATCCATCCATTATGTTTCCATCATCCATCGCATTGAGATCCCCATCCATCACTCATCCACCCACATCCGCACCATAGCTTGGTCCTGTTTTCATATCATAATCACTCCTAGTACTACTCGGCCCATCCTTAAAGTCTATTTTTCCTGCCTTTATCAAAGTAGTCTATTGCATCATGCTGGGGGCATGTTCTCATTGGATTCATGTATATTCTTGAAGTCAAAAAATCAAAAAAGCCCAAAAACATAAAAAAATCCAAAAAACCCAAAAACATTGAAAAATCACCAAAATCCAAAAACATTCAAAACATATCAAAATCCCAAAATAGGTCAAAAAGACAATCAAAAAGTCAAAAAAAAATTGTCTTGTCAAACTATGGGTCTTTGAGCTTTGAATGTAGGAAAGGTTGATCTTTGATCATCCCCCGAGACACTTAGGTTAGTCCTTTAGGAGTCTGTCATAATAAACTAACATTTCATCATGTATATACTCATCTATAAATCGGTCAAGTCGTCAGTAAAACTATGTGGTCTTTGTGTGTATAATGTAGGAAAGGATAATCTATTGATCAGCCCCTGAGGCCCCTAGGATAGGTCCTTAGGTTAGTCTCTAGGTCAAAATCTCAAAAAACCCAAAAAGCATTTAAAAATCTCAAAAACACCAAAAAAAGCCTCAAAACATTGCAAAACTCCAAAAAAAATCCAAATATTTGAAAAGTCCATCCATCTCATCTTACTCTCACCCACAATAACATCACTCATAATAAACAATCGTTATCCTCAACCTTTGGTGAAATAGTTGGAAACAGGTCTAGCAGGTGAAAAGTAAAAACTCAAAACGTCAAGTCTCAGGTTTAAGTTAGTCAGTAAACAAGTTGATCAACTTTTTGTACCAATAGCTTATCAGTCTTAAATCAATCTCATCATTGTCTGATAAAATCACATCCTAGGATGAATCCTTCCTACAATGGGAACTCTTTATCAGACCAAACACTTTGGATAAATGAAATGACGTGCCGCCATCCACTAACATGTCCTAGGATGTATCCTTGCTACAATGGACATTATCTTTTGGCAATAGTTTCAATTCTTCGAAAACACATTCCCTTTTTGTTAGTGGTATTGAATAACATCAGCTTGTTTGTTTACTTTATCTTTGTCTTTTGACTTATGTTATTGCACTCATTCCTAGGACCTCTCGATGATATCCGAACAGAGGATTTAGAGAAATAGGAATGGGGAAATGATCATTATCTTTTGTCTGTTGTGCTTGTTGGATATTCTTGTAAAATAACCTTGGTGAATACTTCTTTTATTTAGGTGTGTATGGAGGGTTCTTTAGATATTTTTTTGACCACATAAGAAGGTTTGCCTTCCTATGTTTTGGTCCAAGATGTTTGAAGTACCTAAAATGCACCCTAGTACATTTTTCGTATGTCAGGTGTGAACAAGAATACTCCTATCTACATTTTTAAGCCAAAGTCCATCACACTAGGTACAACGCCATCCTGTTTCTCTATACCTTGATGCATCGTACCATGTGTGTTATCAAACATAAGGAAATTGGCCCTTTGAAAATCCTAACTCCTCAACAAGTAGTCATCATCATTTGCATATTCATCATCTTATGTCTTGTTGAAATGTCTTCTATTCTTTCATCCCTTCTTGCTCTTCACGCTAACAAGGTACTATGACAGTTAATCATCATCATCATCAATCATGCATCTACAAACCATTAGCATAACATATCATATAGGAAACACATGCATTGCATCTCCATGTAAATATGTTATTACAAGAATTTTTCATAAATAAGCACATTTATAAATCATCACATTACATCCATTTTTTTCATTACATTGCATTCATCACATAAACCATCACATAAAATTCATTTGCATGAAACATTTCATAATCATTTCATATTACCATCTACTGCATAATCAAACATAATAGGTACATGAGCATTATAGATAATCCATTGCATTATAAGCATACATATTCATATAGACCATCCTATAAAAGCATTTATTATGTCATCACTTAAACATCATAAAGTCATCTCTCACATTACATTCATTTTGCATAAAGCATCATCGTACAACTTTGCATTAACATATCATTTCATATATTACATCACATCACAATAAATGCATCACATACATTTCACAATCATTTAACATGTTTAGGATAATAATATTTCTTATTCTCAACATCTTAAAAACATCTTATTTACATCATTGAGGCATATCATATAGAGCAAGACCATTGCATTCACATTACATCATACGTAATCATAAAAACATGCATATCATCCATCTCATAATTAACCACATCGCAATCATCTTTGCATTTCATTTTATAAATCATTACATACCATTATAAACATTCAAATCATAATAAGAAGAGAAAAATCCATTACATTAAAAGTGTACATCCATTCATAATCATTTTATAAAAGCATTTATAATCATGATTCACATATCATTTCACGTATACACCATAAATCATCTCCATATCATTATGCATATTACATCATCCATTTCATATAACATATCATATCATTTGCATCAACATACATAAATCATCATATAGATTACATCATCATCAAAACGTACATCAGCATCCATCCATATCACATATCATATTTAAATCCATTTGCATATCATGTATTAACATCATAATATAGACCTATTAATAATGCATACATCATCATAAAGAAATGTATCCATATATACATCGCATAACACCATAGCATTATTGCATAGCATATAGACATAGAACCATCCATAAATGCATAAAAATAAATAGGCCGCATAGCATATCACGTCAATATCATCATCTCATATATATATCATAAAAAAAAAAACTATCATAGTACAAAAAAATCATATATTAGGATCAATGTACATGTGTGTATGCATACAAAAGGCCCATCAGGCTATCAAAAAGGAGCCCATAAGGCATAGGAATATACATATAATCATCTCAATCAAAGGGGACCAATCTAACGCTGGTGCTCGCTGCCCTCACCTCTATCACCATGACCCTCTAGTGGTCTTAAGTTGGTCCACTGTGAATAATCCAAAACCTAGGTTGCTCTTGGTATAGCCTAGTGGTAGTGCAGTTGGTAGTAGTCTGCCTCCTAGAAAACCTCTATATAGGCTTTGAGTGACACTGTGCTGTGAGAGGAGGAAGCAGCCATACTCTCCAATTGGTGTCTATGACCTACCTCTGAGGCTTCCTAAAGCTCTACAGCCTGCCTTTGTAAAATGGCTTGGTCTCTCTCCACCCTAGCCTGATCCCTCTTCACTGTCAATACCTGAATCTAAGCCTACAGTTGTATAATCTATACATCTCACAGATCTGGTTGTCCTACTAGTTGTGCTCATGGGAGCTACACATGAGGCTAATCATCATGCTCAACTCGTAGTGGTGCACCTGCCTGACCCTAGTGCCTGCCTGGCCCCTGGACCTGATCTTGCATGGGTACATCTGCCTGGACCGGCTAAACGGGAACCTTGACTAGCTGATCTTGTCACTCGCCATCTATCCATACTCATCCTCACCCTCTGCCCCTCAATCTCCACTGAGCAGAGGGTGCACTATGATTTTTCAATCACAGGGGTGGCCAAAACCAATCTCTGTAGGCCTATGTCACGCCTAGAACTGTGGGTCCCTGATTATAAACCCACGACTGGGCTACCAACTATTGAAAGCTATCTAATACCTCAGAAGTAGGAATATATCATCCCCAGGCACCTTGTGATACCGTACAGGAAAATATGGCCACATAGTCATCATTTGGTCGGTCCTGTGCCTCACCGAACTGACGTTGAACGTGCCTGGGCAGGTATCTCTCAACTATCATATGCTCTCGCCCCTGCATAAAGCAGTCTTGATGGGAAAAGATCTGCTATGCATCATCGGCCCATCCAAGGTGACCAAGGTATGGGCACCATGTAAAAACCTACATCTCATCCAGTGAGGAATCTCGTGCTCACCCATGTGTGTAAAAGACACACCACCTCTGTAATGCCACACTAGGGGATCATCAGGCCCCATCGGCACTAGAATGACTCATGGTTGAAGAACAACAATGTGCTCTCACACCCACACCTGAAGAAGCATGACGCCTGCTCCAAGTGCTCTATCGTCAAGGTAGATGTACTCGTGTAAATACCTGTAGAGGGAGGCTAGAAGAACAAGACCCCAAGTGAAATGAACTATCCTTTCACGCATCACCATCCGCTCCCATTAGAGTCCCCAACCAAGACTGAAATACCGACCTCGTTGATCTAGGGCAACGACACCTAAAATAATCACTACAACTACCAAGTGGAAGGGTGAGGTCAACGCCCTATGACGCTCAAGTTCTATCTAACCCTCATAGTATATAACATCCTTTGTAGCGAGGACTATGTGACAGGCATCTTGTCCCACATCCATATCATATATAACTCGCCAACCATGAATCAGCAATCGAAGGATGCACCACACGTCCTCCAAGGTGACGGTGGCCTCGCCAGTAGGAAGGTGGAAGGACAAGGTCTCATTGTGCCATCTCTCGGCAAGCACTGACATCATCCCAAGGTGGGTATGCACGGGTGTTGTGTATATAATGTACCACAATCCCATATCTTGCAGTCGATCCTGCTCCCTATCGCTAAGGTCTCATAGGTAACCAAAAATCTCTCACGATCTATGCTCCTGAGAGTAGAGCTCCCTCACCATGTCCTACATCAGGAAAGGTCATCATGTTAAAATTTTTGATAAATTTCATTCAGAACGTCCAAAAATCCACCCTAGCGTTTAGACACATTTTTGGCCTCCTGGAGCCTTTCTGGACCTATCAAGCACCTTGACCTCTCTTTTTCGTGAGATCACCCAAAAATCAAAATTTTCATCCAATCTCTTGAGGGGGCAGTATATTACCATATTTTCCTTCGCCGAGGCAGTAGGGAGGCAAAAAAAAATTTAAATAAAAAATAATTTGGCTTTGATCGAGATCGTTTATTCTTTGATACAACACAACAAATGTGTTGCTTCAAAGAGGGGAAAAATGTAGACACGTAAAATGTACTAATTGACATTGGACATCTGATCCTGACCACTAACATTGCTTCATCCTAAATCATCCTTTAGTCTAACCATTTAATCAAATGCCTTTATTTGATTAAATTCATTAGCATTCCTCTCTTAATTAAATAAATCAGTTATCTAATTAAGTCATCCCTTCTTGATAATTAAATTAACCAGTCTGATCTAATTATCCCTATTTAATTAAATAATTAATTTTATTTGATTAAATCTCTAAAGTCTATCTATTAACTTAAATAAATTAAAACCTTATTTAATTTAATCTAACATCATCTCTTTTAATTAAATAAATCAAAATTCCTTATTTAATTAATCCTTTATCATATTCTTCTCATATTTGATTTAAATCAATCCATAAATTTAATTCAAATAGGTCACATCATTTAATTCCTTCATTAAATTAATTAACCTTGATTAATTTAATCTCTTCTCTTGTCCCATCCTCCATCTTTTGCCACTTGAACATAAAAATAGAGTTATTTGATTTATTAAATCTCTATTTATACTCAACAAGGAATATTTTAAGGAATGTTCCTCAAATTTGAATTCAAAATCCAAGTGGACTTTGTCCTTCCAACAAGGAATTTACTCCACCTACAAAGTCCTTTTTCCTTCAGCCAAGTGGCCTTCAAAGCACCTTCTTTCCCTCTTACATGTCATTTCAACAATTTCAAAATTCAAATATATGCATTTATTGACACATTCTTCAAAACTTGCACATTCATCAACCATTCACATGATGACATGTGGCTTCTTGTCATTGGTTGATTCTTAGTCCCACATTGCTCCATTTTGGGAATCTATTCAACTTGACATTCTATAAGGCTTCATTCCTCATTCTATCCATCCACAACTTGAGTAAACTTACTATACTCAAATTCATAGCAATCTTCATCCATATCATTGAGTTTCTAGCTAGGTTATGCAGATTTTTATCTTGGAGCACTCATCACTCTTCATCAAAGTGGATCAACTTTCATCATCAATTCACTATTGCATCATTGGAGTTGGGAAAGGGCCAATTTTCACATCAAATTGGCACCAATTCCCTCAAGAGATTGAGAATTCACTTTGCTTTAGAATAGGATTTGACATGTTTTTAATTTTGGTTGTGTTCTCCATTTCATTTCCTTTCTCTCTTGCAATTTAAATGAATTTCTTGAGGAATCTATTTTCTAGCTTGCATTTGATCTAATTTGTTTCATGTGTCATTGTAGGTTTGGGATCTAGGTTCAAACAACTAGATACCTTTTAATTGAATCAAAACCTTTCTAGCACTCATCATCCCCTATAAAGTGAACATCCTTTCTCAACATACGAGTGAAGGGAAGGGTATGATTAGGAAACTCATATATGAATCTATGAATTTCTCGAATCTTCCCTTGCAATATCTATAGTTCAAAGATGTTTCTAGTTGGAGGCATGTTAACAATAGCATCATTTTTTTTGGATTGAATTCGATTCCATGATGAGAAATTAAAAATCCAAAAAAAATTCATGTGTCCACACCAAAGAAACACTTGAGAGGATTTAGCCTCATCGTCTAGATTCAAAGTCTTTCAAAGATGAGACGAAGATTTCCTACATGACCTTGATGAGTTTTGGGTTTTGCTAAGATGTCATCAACGTAGTCTTCCTAGGATTTTTTGAATGAAATCATGAAATATTAGGGTCATCACCCATTGGTAAGTTGCACCTACATTCTTTAACCCAAATGACATGACCACATAGTAGAAAGTACCCCAAGGGGTAGTGAAGGATTTCTTATATTGATCTTCTAGGTTAATACGAATCTGGTTATAGCTTGAAAATCCATCCATGAAGGACAACAAGGCATTTCCTACATTTGAATCTACAATCATATCAATATTTGGTAATGAAAAATCATCTTTAAGAGAGTTCTTATTAAGGTCACAAAAGTTAATGCAAATATGAATATGACCATTCGGTTTGCTAACAATAACAATACTCAAAATCCAAGGTGAATTGTCGATAGGATGGATAAAGCCTACTTTTAATAGCTTCTCTATCCTAGTATTAACCAACAAGGCCACCTTAGGATTGATCTTTCATATCTTTTTCTCAATAGGCTTGGCATTGGGACATAGGATGTACTCATCAATATCATCCATTTCCTCATATGACCAAGTGAAGATATTAGGATGGGAGTGTAAGAGGTCAGAGTGCTCCTTAGCTTCTTATGAAGAAAGGATTTTTTTGATCCTAATCACTTTTTTTAGAGGATTTAGGATACATGAAAACTTCAACAATGTCTCCCTTAAGGAGAGGACTATGGTATTCAAGATGAGGTATCAAGAACCATCATCAACGTTACATAGAGGAGCCTCCTCATCCATATTCAAAATAGATTCTCAAAGTATGAATATTTATTCAAGTGTTACAAGAATCATCGCTTATGGTGAAAGGAAAGAAAGTGGGAATAGGCACCTAAGAATTCTTCTAGCACTTCCTTTGAGGAAAAGACATCTAGAGAAACTTTATTAGTTTCTATTTTATCCTCTATCAGTTTAGGATGAACTAATTTGAGAGGTTCAATTGAAATCATGTTAACACTTCACCATGGTTTTTACCTATATTTTTCAATAGATCATCCTAGTCCCAAGTTATGCTTACAAAGCTTAAATTGGATAGGGACTTGAATTCCTTGTTCAATACACCCAAAACCTTTACACCCATAACCAAACTTAGAAACAATCTTGTATCAAGAGCCATAACACATCTACAAAATCTTGGAAGGAGGTGGTTCTACATAGAGAGTCATTCCACCAATGAGTGTCAAACGTGTCTATGAGATCACAACCATCCTTCTCATCGGTATTACAAACATTGAATTCTTTATTATAACTTTGATTATCCTCTTTAGTGAGGGAACTACATTCTTGGATAGGGCCACAACTTTCCCTCTTAATAGGAGGTTGATCAACTTTATTAGTGGAGGTGTTTGAAGTTATTCAAAGATCAAGGTGGATAAGATTCACTTTATACTCTTCGATGAAGAATTTAGAGAATTCCAAGGATCCCCAATCATCACCAAGTCATGCATCTAGTTCAAAAGAAGTAGACAGGGAATACTTAGGACTTTCTACTTTAGGCTATTCCTCTTTAGGGACACTTGCTTCGGGGACAGTCTCTACAAATGGCACAACCAAAGAGCATGTAATGCATCAAAGGTTAGTGATAGAATAAAATTATTACGAGTGGAAATAATTGAGGCTCGTCCAACAACTACCAACTCACAAAGGTGGAATTCTTTAGGGTCAACCTTAATTGTAACCACTTGATTGTTAGTTACAAGATTTAGAGAGACATGTAGAGTAGAAGTCACAAGTCCCATAGTATGAATCCATGGTCTTCCTAGAAGAAGGTTGTAAGGTAAAGTTCCAAGAATCACATACACCAAAGTGGGTAAGGTAATAGGTTGTAGCTGGAAGGGAAAGATTATCATGCCTAGGGCTTATCAACTAGCATTATCAAATCCATGAATGTATAAAGAAGAAGCAGCTAAAGAAGAAGAATCAATAATAATTTGAGGTAGTAGATCCATACCACAAACATTGAGAAATGAATTAGCATCAACAAGGTTACATCTAACACCAATGTTGTTAATTCTAACTATGATCATTAGAGGGTCCACTTGCTTCTGCACATATGAGGGTGGAAGTTCCTACAAATAGAACATAATATTTAGTGAATCTACATGAATATGAGCTATCAGTGCATTGACATCCACTGACCTAGTGGAGGTGGGAAAGATGATATTTTGCAAGGCTTCCTAAAGCATACCTTAGTAAACTGAAGTGGTCTAAAGAAAATCCCAAAGTGAGATCTTAGCTGGAGTAACATGAAGTTGTTTGACAAGATCATAATCTCTAGGTGCTTTAATCATAGGTTTAGGTGCTGAAAGAAGACTTGGTTGAGAAGGTGGTAAAGAATTAGGAACTTGAGTAGGTTGAGGTGTAGGAATAGAATTTTTTTATTCAAATTCTACTAATTCCTTCTAGTGTTGTATGTGTGCCCTACGGCATTATAAGAATGGATTTTGTAGCTCATACAAACCTTGTGTGTAAATACATTGAGTCTTTATAATATGGGACCCCATAGATAGAATGAATCTTCTTAGGAGAAGTGACAGTTGGATTAAAGTAAACAACGAGTCTCTTAGGCCTCGGGGAAGCCACAAAGACTACAACAACATTCATCGACTTCTTAGTTGGTGAAGAAGTAGATGTTTGTGAAGAAGAAGTTTGTTCATAAGATATACAGATAGAGGAAAATGCTTCTAAGAAATCATCTAGAACATCATCTAACATATTGAAATATTCTTTTGAAAAATCATTATCGTAAAAATTAAAAAATTGTAGAAAAAGATCTAACATGGCTCATGTCAGGGTCACCAAAATATAGAGATGAGGGATTTGCTACTCACAAGTCTTTTTGTTCTCAAGATAATCCCAGGGAGTGAACTACCCTAAACTACCTCGAGCTTTAGCTAAATCGGATTAGGGAACCAAATGAATAAATCACAAAGAACAAAATTTTTATCACTCAATATTGTGCCCTTGCTAAGTTTCAAAACTTAGCTTATTGGTGAAACATGGGGACTTTTCTAGGTTGTGGGTCACATAAATAGAAAATAACCTCTAGAGAGAGTTGGTCCCCTTGGTACTCACCTATCCTAACTTAAACTACTTCTTTACCATGGAAAAGAGTAGAAAGATAGCATGAAACTAAAATCTAACTATGTTAGGTGATGCACCTAAATTTTTAGAACTTCCTTCTACTATTTTGACACATAATATCTTAGTTATTCAACTAGTTTTCACACAACTCAAAAACCAACATGTTGAAGCATAAGTATTTCACAAGAAAGTTGCAATGTTTACATATTTAAGAAGGAAAAATGAGTATGTTTTCACAAATTAAGTGTAAATCTCAGCTACATAACTTGTGACCTATATAAGATATGTTTTTTTTTTAAAAGGTGCTTGAATGAGACAACATATTGGAGGATTTGCACATAAAAAAGGTCATAGAAATATGCATCAATCATCTACATACACACAAGAAAATAGTTAGTAAGAAGGTAATGATTACTGAATTTCATTGAAAAAATGTTCTTACATCTTGAACAAGTCTGAAATATGATTTTGCTTGTTTGAAAATGTGCTACAAAAATCTTTCTCAATTGCTATGACTAAAAAAGATGAGTTACAATACACAATAGAAACAAAAAAGAAACTCTTGAAAGTTTACAATGATTTTTCACAAAGTGAAAGAACTGAAGAAGAAAGAAGGTTTTCTTTTTTACTATCCTACGCTAGAGGAAAAGTAGGACAAGTCTAAAACCCATTACATGATTTTTAAAAATGTTTGTTGATCATTTCCTTTCATTTCGGTGCTTGAAACTACCTCTATCTCATGCTTTGAATACTTGAAACCTCTTAGTGGCAATGAAGAAAAGAGATAATAACTTTTTCAATGTTATCTACTCCTATATCTACACCTAGATGCTTGCACATGTCATCTTTCTATTAAAACTACCTTTATAAATGCTCCAACTGCTACTATATTCTTTCAACTACTCATAGCTTTTCTCCTAGAAACTTGCAACTATCATTCAATCAACCAATTAATATGCTAATTGCTTCCACATGTCATCCAATTTTCCCTATATACTTGCAACTGACCTTAACTCATCCAAGCTGCTAAGACTTTACCCTTTGCATGATAATAAGGCACTTTTTCTTGGATAATGGTCAATAAATTATTTGAGGTGTAGGAGAATTTCAAGGGAAAGCCTTTCAAAACTTTATTGAATTCATTAAGGATTTCCCTTATCCTCACCTCTTCACCAACTAAAGGATTGTCCTCGTGAAGAAAGTTGGAAACATTCTCTATTCACTTTCCAAGTTCAAAATCAAACTGTCCACTATGAAAATTATCCACTTTACCCACTGTGAAAAATAGTGTGTCCACTATCAATTGTGATTGAACCTTCTCTCTCAAAATTAACCCATACATGAAGACCTCCTACTCTCTACATCATACTATCCAAACATCTTATCTATCTTACGCATCTGTCATGTTCTTAGGTCTCTGTATGATTGTCATATGTGTACCAACTATGCATAGTAAGCTTGTAGCCTATGCTCTTTTGACTGTGTTCTATTGGGGTTCCTCATGACTACCTAGAATCAAACTTGGCCTGGAAACTTGCTTCTATACTATCCTTGAAAGGTCTTGAGACTATCATTCATGATTTCATGAAAATCACATGAATGTCCTATTAAAACCTCTATTATGACTATTGTGTTATCTTTTGCTTGCATTTGAAGCTGTCACTAATTTATTTTCATAATTTCACATTTCATTCATTCTGCAATCTTTGGAAAAAGTAGATCTACAAGTATGTCCTGACACAAATTCACAAAATATATCTTTAATAAGAAGGATAAACTATGTTATTTCCACATCTAATAATTTTAAAAAATCTCCCAGTTACTCTTCTCTAGCACACACTACTCAGGCCAGAAAACATTCTCTCCAAGCTCATCAACAACAAAAAAATCCCTTTGAATCTATCCAATTGTCACAATATCATTCAGTGTTGGCACTGGTATGATCATATAGCAATTTGATTTGTGGTGACTAGCTTTCTCCATGCTACCCTTTACCACATTTTAAAAATCAGGAACAATACACATGATAATGCTATCCTTGAGTATATAAGCTTTCATAGGTTTCTATACTATCAAGAAGCAAAGAAGGCTCCACCATGTTTATATAAAATATTGACTAAGAACCCCTACACTTCCATTTTGGTATTGTTCTTAACATTGAAAGAGTGAACAAGAATGATAAGATCTTCCTTGATTCCTCATTTATCCTTCTAGTGTTGCTATAAAATGCACTCTAAAGGCTTTAAAATCATTTTTCCTCTACATTCAAGATTTCCTTCCTTGAAGGACTACCACCTACATTTGGTATTGTGTAGTCCTCCCTTATTGAGATTTATGTGCTTTGATGTTTTTCATAGGCTCACAAATATGTCATATATGTTTCCTTTAAGACTACCATTTTTTGGCTCTCCTTGATGCCTTCATGCCTATCTTATCCAACCTGTAGATCACTATCTTCATAACACAATAATTCAAATGGATTTGCAACAACTGGTATTATAACCATCATTTCAAGTATCCTCTTAGCACTTGACTATAAAACAGGTTAATTTCTTTCCTTCCTAACTCTAGGAATATTTTTCCCTTACAAACTAATGTGGACTTTCTTTTATCACGATTGAACTACCTTAGGTTTTTATTTCCAATTAGCCACCACTTACTGTGCCCTTTTAATATGCTATGTCCTCTTAAGCTTCCCACTGTCAAATCTTGATAGAATTTTCCCTACTGTGATATCATTAGTGCTATCACACGTATGGATTATTTATGTTCCAACCTAAAGCTTTAGCTGACACTTTTCTTGAATACAAAGGGGATTTCATTTAAAAATATATAGCTTTTAACCCTATGATATATTAACCTACCATTATTAGTTTTGTCCACTCATCCTTGATGACTCCACCTTACAATATCTTTTACTATCCTTGCTTTCTATTGTCATGAGCTTCTACCTAGATTGCTCAACAAGAGATATGTTGACAATATTGGAGTTTGTTTGATGGCTAGCTATAATTTTGTCAACTAAAAAAGTATGTGAAACCATATGACCATGTTTTTTCTCATATTAATGTAGTTGAACATATGCTTTAATCTGAAAATAAACTGGCAATGTATTCAAACATCATAATGTGCATCATAATAGGTTCATTATCATAGCTTTTAACTGTTGTGATTGAGTTCCCCATAAAATTTCATTTGTCTCAATGAACCAAACTTTGTCATTGATAGTGTTGCTCTTATATATCTCATGGCAGTCATAACTCATAACTGTCCCTGCGGACCATATAATCATACCTAGTTTGATTGTTCATTTACTGAATGATCTTCTTTCATGGGTTTTGACAATATTCATTGTTATTATTTTGTACTAGGATATGGGTTAACCAATGGTTTTCATGAAGGCTTGGATAGTGGACAAAAGGTTTTCTTAGTAAGATATGCCTCTACCCTTGGCATTGATAGTGGGACAAAATGGCAAGGAACAAGCTCACTAGTTGTTGAAATAAACCCTACTAAATATGTCCATCATAAAGAGTAGACCCTTTAATAACCTCAAGTGAACTCTCTTGACAAAGATAATTGTCATACATTTCTCATAGATTGGTCTGCTCTAACATTCAAGTCGACCTTTACATTAAAATATGACCAATGGCCCTCGAATAATAGCTCATAAGATGAACATTTCTTAATATCAATATAGGTTTTGATACCACAAACAACAAAAGACCTTAGAAACATATTCATTGATAATAGCTTTTATGAAAACTCCTCAAATCTTTTATATCCCATAAGGTTATCATATTAATGTAGTTGTATCTTGCATTTACTAAAAAAATTAAGCAATATAAGGCACATTTTAAGGCATACCTGGCAAGAGATGGGGATGAAAACAAAAATTTAGCAGCGTGGATCAAACTCCAACAAACTCCTTGAATATCTGTCCAAATAACTGCTAGTCCCACACCATATTTCTTTTGTGCTCTCCAAAATGTGTCATCTTTATTTACTTAAACCTCTGTAATGTCCCCTTTGTTCTTGGGAAACTTCTACAACATTCCTTGAAATTCCATGAACAAGAAAATCCTAAAGTTCTCCTCTACAATGTGGGTTGAGTGAAAATGAAATAAATCCCTCTTGGCACCCAAAAGACTAAGTCCTTAATTTATTTTACTTTCCAATTTTTTATTTTTTTTATTTTTCTCTTACTGTGACTTTTCAGCATACTCTCACTTAATTTTTCCCTTTCAATAAACACTTTAAAAATTTAGCATTTGGTTTTAATAAAATGATTTTAAAACTTAAAGTGTTAACATCTTTGGCTACCTCTATGGAGTGTTTCCTACTAAAACTTGGTGACTAGCTACCTTAGATCATCTATTGGGCATAGAAGAGTCATAAAGGAAACTTGAAACACACTAAAAATTAGACCTTGTAAACTACTATAGAAGACCAAACCAACATCTAACACCTTCCAAACTAAAAAAAACTAAATAAGGAGACCCAAAACATGACTAAAATGAACTAACGAACGGTGCATCAACACTTGGAGGAATGAAAAGACTCCTAAAAGCTCTGTGCAACAACACTTATTGACTCAAATAAACTAGGCTAATATATACAAAAGGATGAAGATACCTCAAAAAAAAAGTTTGAGGTGTATCCTATTGACTGGGATAGGAAGTATCTCTCTATCCATTTTAGACAACTGAAAGGAATTGTGTTGTTTGAACTACACAATGATGAAAGGACTACTCCACATGGCATCAAACTTTATGTGTTTCCAAGGCCTACTCTTAAGTTCATCCCATTTGAGCACTACATGTCCTTCCTTGAACACCCTTGGTGTTGCCTTCTTTTCAAAAAAATTCTTCACTTGGATTTGGTGGAATTCCATAGTTTTCATGGCCTTGTTTCTTACTTATTCAATCTCTAACAACTGTGCATATCTAACTACCATGGGTTTTTCTTCTTCAAACATTTCAAGCTGATTTACTATGTCAAGCATTGAGAGTTCAATGGACAAAGGTAGCCTCACTTCCTTTCCATACACCAACACATATGGAGAGTTACTAATGGACCTTATGGTGTGATTCTATCCACACATAGACCAGATTTTAACTTGGTGTGCCATGTTCTCTGGTTATCTTCCATTTTTCTCTTAATTATCTTGATCAAATTATTGTTAGTGGACTCAGCCAAACCATTTCCTTGAGGACAATAATTTGATGAAGTACTCAATAATATACCTTATTTTACAACCCATTCAATGCTAATCCTTGTACCAATGAATGCCTAAGCATTACCTAAAATAATGGAGTTGGGAACTCCAAACATTGTTACCAGCACTTCATAGAAGTTCAAAACAACACTTTCAGTTGCTTCCATAAGAGCTATAGCCTTAGTCCACATTGTGAAATAATCTGTAGTAGTCAAAATCCACTTATGGCCAGCACTAGATGGAGGAATTATGGCCCCTATGAATTCAATACCCCACTTCATAAAGGGTTGTTCAACTTGTATGGGCTACAAAGGAAGAGCTAGAAGTCTTTCTTTTCTTGCAAACATTGCACATTTGACACATTTTCCTTCCCATGCATGGGCATCCTTGAAGATTCTTGGCTAATAGTGCCCAACCCTCATAGTTTTCCATGTTGTAGTCCTTAGAGCAACATGACCACCAGTTGTTCCGTCATGAAATTCATGGAGTACCTTATCAACTTGATTAGTACCTATGCATCTCAATAAAATTCCATTATGATCCTTTCTAAAAAGAACATCATTGAAACGTACAAATGGAATGTACTACAATCTAAAATACCTTCTTTTTTCCTTGTCCAAGCCAACTGGACACTCACCATTTTGAAGAAAATGCACTATTTCTTGTATCCAACTAGTACCCAATGATTATGCAATAGTTTGTGGCTTATTATTTGTCATGAGGATAGCTTCTTTTTTAGCTTCTTCATCATTTTACAACCCAACAACTAGTTGTTCACATAGTCATTTACCTCTTACCAACTTTGTAACTTTGATTTCCACATCATATTCCATCATTTTGGTGATCCACATAGCCATTTTTTCACTCAAATCTTTACTCAACAAGAAATATTTAACACTTGGGTGAGCAACCATTAACTGAATCTTATTATTGGAAAATAAATGACCAAATTTTTTGAGACTCCTAATCACAACAAGCACATGCTTCTCAACAAAAGAATATCTTTGCTCATAACCCTCTAAGCCTTCACTTAAAAATGCTATTGGCTGCTCTAAACCATTTTCATTTTGTTGTACCAAACCATTAACTGAATCTTATTATTGGAAAATAAATGACCAAATTTTTTGAGACTCCTAATCACAACAAGCACATGCTTCTCAACAAAAGAATATCTATGCTCTAAACCATCTTCATTTTGTTGTACCAACATAGCAAAGATAGTATCTATTCTACCAAAAGCATAAATGATGAATTCTTTGGAAAAGTTAGGATTTACCAATGTAGGTGTTGTTGTTAATGCCTCTTTGATAGCCTCAAAACTAATTTTTCCTTATCTTTTCTAGCTAAAACTAACATTCTTCTTCAACATTGCATTTAGAGGTCTCTAAATATTGGCTACATCAGGTATAAACCTTCTCACAAAATTGATTCTACCAAGGAAACTTTGCATCCCCTTCTTATGACTAGGAAAAGGTAGAGCAAGACTGCCACTTACCCTTTTCGGATCAATGGTTATTCCATGCTTTGAGACCACATGTACAAGGATTTTACCTTCATGGAAAGAAAAGATGCACTTTTTCGGGTTAAGGGTTTCCATATTCCCTACACTTGTCAAACACTTGGAAATCCATGTCCATTTCTCTTTCGAAAGTTGCACTAGTGTTGGAGAAAGAAAAGGGAATTCTCTTGTAAGCCGTTTCTCCCCACTTCGTGGTGAATGTTTTTTTATATTGATTTTTTTCTTTCACCAGCACTTGGTTATACCCATAATAGACATCAAGTAGGGAAAGCCTCTCTAAACCTGCAACAATTTCTAGAATTTTTTCCATAGAGGGCAGTGGATAATGGTCTTTGAGTGAGGCCCTATTCAAATCTCTAAAGTCAACATAAAGTCTTATCTCCCCATTTTTCTTCCTAACAAGAACAAGGTTGGAAACCCATGAGGTATGTTTTATTGGGAAAATGATATTAATTAGCTTACTCAATTCTTTTTTCATGAGTGGCTCAAGCTTGGGTTTCAAAGGCCTTTGTTTTTGTCTTACTGGTTTTACATTTGGCTCAAGTTCAATGGTGTGTTGGGAAATATTGAGGTAAAATCCTTTCAAATCAAAATATTCCCAAGAAAATATATCATGGAACTCTTGAAAAGGTGAAACAAAAGCTTCTCTATCCTCTTGAGAACAAATCTTACCAATCTTAAGTAGCTTACCTTTAAAATTTTCCACCTCTTCATAATGTTCTTCCTTGATATGTGTGCTAGTTTTTCCCTTTTCAAGCTGATCATTTGAACTAAAAATGGACTCTAAGGTGACCAAACCCTTTGGTAATTTGTTTGTTTTTAGTTGTATAATCTGAGCACTATACTATTGTAACTTTTCTTTATTTCCAACTAAAAACTTAGCTTCTTCAAGCAAAAAATTGAGCACCTATTCATCACTTTCAAAGCCTTTCTAATGCACATTATTATCAAGAATAGATGGCCTTACTATTACCTTCAAATACTACTGTACCTTAACCTTTTTAATGTCATTTGGAATATCAAATTGGGCACCTATAGCTTCCAACCTATCAGCATGCTTGTTTTGACTTCTAGGTATGGACAACAGATTAAAAGTAGAAAATTTCTCTATCATATCACATACTCTATGCTTCTGGGACCTAAGCACGTCATTTTTGGTCACATTCATGTCTCTTACCTGATTTACAATCAACTCGCTATCACCAAACACTTGTAGAAAACTTATTTTTCTCTTCCTTTCACATTCCACACCTCATATAAGACCTTCATACTTAGTTGTATTATTAGTATAGATAAAAGAAAAATGAAAAGTTGAATAATACTTTTCACCTTGTGGAGATACAGGCATAGCACCCCCACTAGCCCCATGTCTACTTCTTGAATCATAAAAAAATATTTTCCAAACTTCATTTTTTTGTTGTTCATCCTTCTTTTCATCATTCTTTTAGAGGTTAGGAATGATAAAATCTTGCTCATGAATCATGTAAATATCTATAGTAACAGAAAAAGTAGCATTTTTACCTTACTTGGTTTGATAATTGACATTAAAAATGAATTAATCGTGTCTTAGAGTAGTGTTGTAATGTGTTGTACACATTCAGATCATTCTAGGACCTTTATTTGACTAAAAAATGCTTTAATTGGTCCTTTGCAAAGGTGTTGTGAAGTGTTGTAACACACTTTCACACTTTTCTAGGGCTTATTTACTTAATTAAACCTTATGGACCCCTTTCTAAATAAAATGTATTTAAATGTGTACCTTATTTAGGTGTTGTAAAGTGCTATAAGGAACTTTCACATTTATCTAGGGTGGTCTTAATTAATTGTGGTTAATTGGAGGAATTAACCCCATTTAATTAAAATTCAAACCTTATTTATGACACCTCCAATGATCTATCCCAACACCTAGTAATTAAATAATATAACAAATGTTTAAATTGGGAAAAATTAGGTCCTAGAAAATGGTGCCAAGAGCAATTCGCCCTAGGTGGTGAATGTGTCCTCCCTTAATAGGACCCCCATTTTTAAGTTGATCGCAAAGGGGTTTATAACACTCTTTCCATCCCCAAGGGTTAGGTCTTGGAAAACTGAGCCAGGACCCATTCACCCTACATGGTGAATGGGTCCTCCCTTAATGAGGACCCCCTTTTCAAATTTCATCTTGGAAAGAATTTAATAATATTTGTTTCTAGATCTGGTGTATGCTTGAGTTGTTTGAATTTCGAGGTTAATCTCCTAATTTAGTATAAATAAGGGGTCAATTCACATAGTTTCATCCTAGAATTTCAAGCACTCAATAATTATTGCAAATTATAGTTCACAAGAGCATTTCAAGACAAATTTCAAGAGTCTTGCAGAAATTTAAGATCATATCATCATGTCAAGGGTTTGATGCATGCATTCATGTTGTTGACCTAAGATTGTGAGTGTAGCATTTAATATCTATTGTGCAAGAAATGTACACATCATATTCAAGGATCCTAGATCTACATTCTTCATGGCCACTACATGTTAGTTTGAAAATTTTCTTCACAAGACATCATCCCAGGTGATATCTAGTGCATATTTCATGTTTCATGCTTCATTCCTTTATTTCATCATTTGGTTTACTTACCTACAAGGGGTTTGAGTGAGGAAAACCCCCATTCACTAACAAACAATTTTTTTTTCTTCCCTTGAATGTATGATTGCAGATTTACAAGTTGAATATCAAGTGGAGCAAGTTTGGATCAAAATTGTCAAAGTTGTCATATAAAGTGCAAAATTAAAGAATTGAAGCTACATAACTAACTATAGACTTCAAAAACCTGATAATTGGGACTTTGAGAGTGCATACATCAAGTAACATGACCTTGATATCAGTTTCAAAAACCCTAACAGGGACCCATTTTCCACTGAAGGCGAATGAGTCCTTTATAGCTTAAAAACAACAAGTTTTTGACAAGGTACATAACTTTTTATGCTCTAAAAACTTCCCTCATAGTTTCTATAATAGTTAGTTATCATTTATAATTTTTATTTGCATCTTTTTTCCCTCATAATTGAATGTTACATAGTGAAAATTAACTAGTTCATCATCTTGATCCATTCATCTTAGCGGTGAACCCTATTTTTCTATGTTTCATTTTGGTAAACCCGACATATTGAGCATTGCAATTTTTTGATTTTTGAAGTCTCTTTTGAATCTTAGGATTAGATTTTGCATTCATTTACATTGAATTAAGATCTCTTTTAGAGTTTTTTTTTTGCATTGCAATCTTGCATCTCATTTAGGGTTTACAATTGCATTGTTTCGCATTCCTTAAATCTAAAAAATACAAAAAACAAGTTAGTCACGTTGCATATCATTTAGATCTCATTCAATTGCATTTGAAAATTAAAAAAAAAATCATTTCAATTTAGACCTTGCATTTCATCTTTTCATTGCATATTTACATTGCATTTCTAGAAAATCTAAAACTCCAATTCACTATCTCAAACCTGGAACTAAAAGATATCACTGAAAACTTAAAAATCATTAAAAAATAGTTTAAAAATACCTAACTAGGACCCATTCACCCTTACTGGTGAATGATTCCCTATTAGCTACTTATCTACATTTTTAGGACATTAAAATCTTTGTTTTTAGCTTCTCTTTGGTTTTGTTACTTTGTTGTTTTAGTTTCTTCATTTTTTGTTTCATCAAATTCATTGCTTTGACTTAAATTGCTTCATTTCAGTGCATCATTAAAAAAAAATGAAAATTACATTCAAACATTTCATTTTCATTTCATTACATTGTGTAATTGGTAAGTTACTATGTTTACATCTAAAATTCTGAAAATGTTAAATTATTTGGGCAATTTATGGAAGTCCTTATTCTCTTTGGTTGATGTTTCAAGTTGTGTTCTTGGAAATGATCCTAGTGAAATTGAACTTACTCATGCTCACACAACTCCTAATGCATGTCCTCCTCATGATGTTGACATCATTGGAGAATATGATGCCAGCATAAATGAATTCATAAATGATTTCCTTAACACCCTTGATTCCAATGCATCCTTTTATCCTTCCATAAAACACAACATGAGATGTTTGGTCTTTTACATCCAGAAATGGAGTCACAAGTTGAGCCTAAGTTCCCTACCATAGGTGAACCTAGTTCCTCTAAACAAGAAAACACTCAACCATGCTATGTAAACAAAGTAACTAATAGATTAATTAACCTTGAAGAGACATATATGACAGGATTTACAATCTTGATTAAACAAGGATGTGATACTATGTGAGGGAGAAAAACATTAGATACAAACAAGATTAAACATGCTTGAAATGAGAATCTAAGATAAGATGAAACACACAAATCTAAGATCTAATCCTACACATATATGAAATGAAACTAAGTTATTGAAAACACATTTAGGATATCTATGATTACCAAATTGAATGCAAACAATAAGCAAAGTGTTACCAACCCATATTGGAGGGTGTTCGCCTGATGTTTGATTGCTTGTATCACTATGAAGCCTCTATAGTTCATGTGCAAAGCTTTGATGAATGATGTGTGTTAGTTGATCGAAGAAAGGTTGAAATTGTATCAATGGTGATCTCGACAATACTTCATTGCATAAGGTATGTTGATTCTTCAATCCTTTTTTGTGAGGAAAGAGTTTTGTTATATAGAAAATGAGATTTGAAATGGACAATCAAGATCGTGTTGGAGAATATCTAGATCAATAGTCAAAATGTGTTGAGAGGATTTATACATGAGAATATTGTGCAAAGTTGATTGCACAATTTGTGTGATTGAGGAATAGATTGGCTAGTCAGTGTTTAGATTGATTAGTCATGATTTAGATGGCTTAGTTAGGAAATAGATTGATTAGTTATCAAATTAGATTGCTCAGTCAACAATTGTAATTTGCTCAATGAAAAAGTGGGTGAGGAATATTAATTAATTCATTTAATTCATTCATTCATTTTTGGAGTTTGAACATGCAAATCAAGTTTGACTTTTGCAAACAAAGTTGCATTAGTTTAATTTGATTTTTGATAAATGATTTGATTATTCAAATTTTAGAGGGAAAGTATTGTAATTAAATTATTATGATTTAATAATTCAATTAATTTAGGGGAATAAGGTGATTTAGCGATGTAATTAAATATTTGGTGTTATCTAATCAATCAAGACGAAGTGAAGGGGGATTAGGACTTCATTAAATAAATGTATTTTATTTAATTGGTTGAAACAATAGAAACATGAATTAATCAAATAATGTCATTTTATTTAATTACTAGCAGAAATAGGGTTTTTCAGGACTTTATTAAATAATTAAATTTATTTAATTAGTCAGAAACAATGAAAAAGTGAATTAATTAAATAATATTGTTTTATTCAATTAATAGAGGAAATTAGGGTTTTGGATGTTGTTTGATGGTGTTTGATGCTATTTGATGTTGTCTGATGATGTTTGATGTTGTTTGATGTTTTTTGATGTTGTTTGGTGTTGTTTGATGTGAAATACAGTGATGTTTCGATGATAATGATGTTGATGTTGTGAGAATGTCATTTAGGGTGTGTGATAGGTGTTAGGTCAATTTTACATGTCTACATTTTTCCCCTCTTTGATACAAAGTATTGGTTTCTTTGTTTCAAAGATTCTATTTTTAAGATCAAATTTTTGAAAAAAATTATACCCCAATATGCCTCAACATTCAATGGAATGATGGTAAGACTTTGTGTTTTCCCCTTGAGAGGTTGGTCAAAAATGTCAGGTTTGAGGTCAAGCTCATGATACCAATGGAAATTTAATTGTACAAAAAACTAAAAACCACCTATGCCATTGCAAATATCATGAAATTATACCCCATTTTTTAAAAAAAGTATTGAAAAATACTTTCGTATGACCAACATATGGTCATTTGAAGATAGGGTAAAAAATGTCATAATTACTAGTCAATAATGAAGTTTTGATGATTTCAAAGCATTTGCATCATTTTTCTTACATTTTATAAGTTAGGAAGCTCACCCTTGACATCAAAACCCTCGCCCTTGCTTTAAATCCTTTCCTTTGACCTAAAACCTAACCTTTGTTTCATGCACTAGCTCTAAAACCTTTCCCTTGCTCAAGAACCTTGTATTTGTTTGTTGTTTTAACAAAAAAATTACCCTTTCCAAAGAACCTCACACTTGCTATAAAATATTGCATTTTATTTCCTTGCCCTTGCTCTATAATCTCAAACTTGCTCAAGAACTTCACTTTTGCTTTCTGTTTTCTAAGCATCTTCTCTAAACCTTTGCATTTGAATTTAACCCTTGAATTTACTTTTAGCATTTGCTCTGAGCCCTTGAATGTGCTTGTTTTTCATCATTTTTTTGTGTTGTTTTGCATGTTCAGAGTGGAACCCTAACATCGTGAGTTAAAATGATTGTAGGTTGTCATTCTATTATATAGCTAGATCTAGATGGTGGTCCATAGCCTAGTCTATAGAGTTTTTTCCTTTTTGTTGGGAACTGTACTTGATCTTTATTATGTTGTAGTTTAGAGACATATTACAAACATGAATTTTGTATATATATTCATCATCTCAGTCGAGGCCTCGTATATATGTGTCATTTTGTATTATCCCATCACACTTTGTTTCACTAATTATGATGTACTACGACATTCTCCCTTTTTTTTATGATGATATATATATGATATACCTTCTTCGATTCAACTCATTTTATGCTTCATCGATGAATGATGTATGCATATGATATGGATGGATGGATCATACTTGTTTCATATGATGTTTTATTATGGATGATCAATATATCGTTGTGATATATAATGTTTATGTGGTGTTGATATATGATGGATGAATGCCCCATACATGATACATGATGTTTTTATTGGTTTATTATCATCATGATATGTACTGATGACATTTTGGACATAGGATGGATATGGTACTAATGATTTGTGATGCAGGATGGATATTAGTTATAAGAAATATTTGATGATAGATAGAAATGTGATGGTGTTAGTAGTTGATGATGTTTCTTTTCCTTGCTTGGAGACTTCACAATTTTGAACAATCATGTTTGATGTAGCAAACAAATACGATGCACCAGGGTATGAATTACCAAGGTGACTTTGTATCTATTGCATGGAATTTGACTCTATAAATAAAGAGTATTTTTTCTCGTACCAGATATACAAAAACTTTTTTTAAATTATATATTCAGGTTGTGCTAAAAAAATTTTGGACCAGTCACATGGAGAGGTATAGAACACCTAGCATGCATTTGCTTCACAAATTGTTTAACACAACATTCATATACTCAATAAAGCAAGTATTCACCATGGTAGTATTACAAATATATCTTACAAACAAAAAATCTAAATGATGTTCAATTTCCCCCATTCCTTCTTGTCTAAATCCTTATGGACATCCTTGAGAGATCCTGAGAATGAGTCAATAAAATAAATCATAAAAATAAGACTATAAAAGGATAAAACAATGTTATATCACTTGCCATATCTATTTGGGGTGGGTCTATTATCCAATGTTGATCATGTCTATCATAGGAATGGATCCATTAAGGCATATCTCAGGATGTTGTTGGTACGTTGTCAAACAATATGTAGGTAATACTCTGGAATTTGTTCACGTCTATTTGTAATCAAATCTATGCAATTTTTTTGCTTGAATGTTCTAGCTTTTGATGTTTGCTTTGTTTGTTTGTCTATTTTGTTAGAAAGGTGAGTGATAATGGTCTGTTTATTATGGATGAAAAGTTTATTGCAAATTGTGATGATGGAGATATGACTTTTTGATTTTTTGAGTTTTAAGATGCTTTTGTTATTTTCAAGGGACTAACCTAGGGCCTTGGGGCCTCATCAAAGATAAGCCTTGCCTACATTGTACACGCAGAGGCTCATAGTTCACTTGGTTTGAGTGTTTTTGACCTTTTCTATTTTGTGAATATTTTTTGATTTTGAATGTTTTAACTAAGCATGATATAAGCCTAAGGGGATTGAACTAGGGTCTCATAGGCTAATAAGCCCTTCCTATGTTGTACACACAGAGACCACATAGTTTGACCGTTTGACTCAAAGCATAAACTATTTATGGATAAACAACATTAAAAATCTAGATTGATATTCCACTTTTGTGTCTAGAGGATATGTTACGGGGAATCTACTTGAACTAGCTATGAGGTTCAAGAAAATGTTGATATCTTAGACTATTTGAGTGAAGGAATAACCCAACGATGTTGTTTTGTTTTGTTTTTTTCTGATGTTTTTTATTTTGTGGTTTTATGACCATGATAGGATAGTAAAAGATCTAACCCATGACCAGCTTTGGAAAGTTTCCTCCAGTTGGAACCAAAATGACTTTCCTTAATCAGTGACAATCCATGGTTGGATACAAGTTTTATTATGAAATGGATGGGTGGATGTCATGGATAGTTCCAATAGATAATGATGCAAGTTTTATTCAAACATAGCACATGTTTTCCAAGTTTTCACTATGGTACCTATTCTAGGAGCGCCACAAAGTGGTTTTCACTCAAAGAATGTTTTATTTCTCTTTACTATTTTTCTTTCTTTTTTATTTTTTTCTATTATTTTTATTTTTTGTATTTTATCATTTTTCTATTTTTTTGGATTTTTACCCTCTTGCCTAGGGTGTAAGATGTTGAAAACTTGAATTGATGTTTCACTTTATTTTTCTATAGGATATGTTGCAGAAATGTTTACTTGAACTAGCTATAGCATTCAAGCAACTATTGATATCTTAGAAATTTTGAGTGAAGGAAAAATTCACGTTGTTGGTTTCTTTGAGGGTTACCTTGGGTAGTGCATTGGTGGTACACCTTGTTGTCAGGATGAACTATTTTGAAGGTTACCCAAGTAGTGCATTGGTGGTATACCTTGTTGTTGGTAAAAAATGGGAAGGGTACCATGTGGCACACCTTGTTGTTTGGATGAATTGTTTCAAAGGTTACCCTAATAGTGTGTTGGTGGTATACCTTGTTATTAGGACAAATTCAGAAGGGTACCATGTGGCACACCTTGTTGTTTTGGAAAATGCCTAGATCATAATGTGAGCTAGAAGACATAAATCAAGATTTATTTTGAAGCAAGATGTAAGTACTTTCCCCCAATGTCTAGCAATGTAGGTAATGGGTTATCTTGTGATAGGATAACATTTTTGGATAGAGTATGCCCTTTGGAAAATTCCTCATGGCTCAAACAGTGCTGGATAGAATAGGATCAATGATAGTGACCCATGCCAAGATGTTTTCCATAAGAAAGTGTAAAGTGTATGCCAAACATTTGTCAAGATCAAGATGTGTTGGATTTGGACAAAAATGGATGGGATTTATCATGGATAAGTTGAGATGCTTCTACATGAAATGGTGCATGTAGATGCTCGATTCTACACATGATGCATGTTTGCCAGGTTTTCATCATGGTACTTATCTAAAGTGCCACCATAGTGGTCTTCACTAGAGAACAATTTTTCTCTTGACTATTTTCTTGATTTTTTTCTTATTTGTTGTCAATTTTTTATGTCACACAAGACACCTGTTTACTAGGTTTTCATCATGGTGAAATATTTTTTCTAATGTTGAACCACCTAGTGGTGTTGATATGGTTTTTGTTGTTGTCATTATGTTCCAACGATATCCTACTTGGATGAGTTTTTTTCCTAGTATACGATCACTTGAATGTAACCCCTGATAATTCTTATCTTCCTTGTCGATATCAGAGTTAACCTTACCTTGATATGTACATCGTGAGAGATTTCCCCTGACATATTTATGATAAAGAGTTGCTACCAATGCATGGTTAATGAGAGATTTTGATATCTTGGATGGTGAAATGTGTTGAGGGATAGGATATTAAAATGGATTGGTTGATAGTTTGGAGCCTTTGACTCTCCAAACTTGGGATGATGAGCAATGATGGGTGGATATGGAGATTCGATTGGGACAAACGTCTTGATATACCTTGTAGGTCACTCTTGAATCTTTCTTTTGCATTGTTGGACTTTTTGATAGATGAACTTCCGCTTTTGATTTTTCCCCATAGTTTTTTTGACTAATGGAGTTTGATAGGGATGATTTTCTTGCTTTTTCTTTTGCATCCATTTGAATTTTTCATGTCTATTTATATTTTATGATTCTTCTACTTTAATGACTTGTTTCTTTCTTTGATATAACTTTTTCTCTTGTTGTTGGGCCCAATCAGAGGGTTGAAATATGTGTGGATGATGACATGATATGGCTAGTTGTAGTGTTGGTAGAAATTTCATCATAAGGACTCTGTGTGCTCTCTATATTGATGTTTGTATTAGATAAAGTTTCCCCTAGTATTATAGAGGTATTCCTGATATGTTTAGATCCCTTATTCATTGAATAACCAAGACCTTGATGCTTAGGATTCCCAATAATCTGGATTGGTTCTAGGATACCCTATTCATGTATGCTTAATCCTCTGTCTTGATAATGATTTCGTTGAAAAAAATTATTTGCAATAGGATCTGTCTTAACCTAGAAACAAGGTGCCAATCCTTCTCTACTCTATTGTGGATCTTCAAATGTGATAGATTCTTCACTAGTAGGATCCATCATATGTGGGATAACTTCCTAATTTATATCTTTGGATTAATTATGTGAAATATCAGATTTTGATGGACCTTCAAGATATTTTGGTGATTTCTTGACTATTATATACCCAATGTTCTATTGCTCAAGATTGTCAATTATCTTTGTTGATTTTAAGATATTGTGCTCCATATTTTCATGCTTGATGTCTTCAATCTTCCTAGAGGATGTTTATAATTTTAATGCTTCTTCTTGATCAATTTCTGATAGGTCTATAGATTCTTCCATGCTTTGATCATGTGTAAATATGTTAAGATTAGGCGACTCTTATTCCTTCATAATTATATCAAGACTATGAAACTCTTGTTTTTGATGAAGATCATTTATATGTCCATTAGGAGTAAGCATGTCATGGGTAGATGTATGTGTGCTTGGTATATGGATTTGTTCTTATTTTTGAAAATATTGGATGTCTTGGAAGATATCTACCAAGTAATTGTAGTATTTTGATGATAGGGATTCTTGATCTTGACTTTGTGTGGTATTATCTTTGATATTCTTTGGTTCATGCTCTTGACATGGATCAATTTCATAGAAGGTATTTCTTGTAAAGGATCCTTGGATTTCCTCAAAATGTGGACATATCTACCCTCAACCCTCAACCCTCTACCCTTAACCCTTAAACCCTCTAACCTTAAACTATAAACCCTAAACCCTTAAACTGTCTACCCTCTACCCTTAACCCTATACCCTCTACCATCAACCCTAAACCCTCAAACCTCTATCTCTCTATATAAATCTCATGTCTCCCTCCATATCTCCCTCCACCCATTCCTCCCTCTCTACCCTAATTAGTCAATTCTATACCCTCAACCCTTAAACCCTTAAACACTCAACCCTAAACCCTCAACCCTCAACCCTTAAACCCTAAACCCTTAAACCCTCTACCCTTTACCCTCAACCCAATACCCTCTACCCTCAATCCTAATCCCTCAACCCTATACCATCAACCCTTAAACCCAACTAAACTCTCTACCCTAATCCATCAACCCTCAACCCTTAAACACTCAACCCTCAACCCTCAACCCTCAACTCTCAACCCTTAAACCCTAAATTGTAAAGCCTAAAACCTAAACCATCTACCCTCTACCCTTAACTCTTAAATCCTAAACCCTTAAAGCCTCTATCCTCTACCCTTGACCATAAACCATCAAACCTCTCTATCTCTCTCTCTCTTTATCAAGTCACTCCCTCCTACCCCTTCTCCCACTCTCTGGTCTCTCTCTCACTCACTCCCTCTATTTTTCTCCCCTCAAACCTTAACCCTCTACCCTTAACCCTTAAGCCCTCTACCCTCTACCCTATACAATCTACCCTAAACCCTCTCCCTCTCTCTCTCTCTATCTTAAACCATCAACCCTATAGGGTCTCAACCCTATGCCCTCAATTATAAACCCTCTAACCTAAACTTTGGATACTCAAACCTCATCTATCTCTATCCCTCCCTCCTCTTCTCTCCTCTCTATCTCACTTCTCCCTCCACATCTCCCTCCATCCATTCCTACCTCCCTACCCTGATCCCTCAACCCTATACCCTCAACCCTTAAACCCTTAAACACTCAACCCTAAACCCTAAACCCTTAACCCTCAACCCTTAAATCCTAAATGCTTAAACCCCCTACCCTGTACCCTCAACCCCATACCCTCTACTCTCAAACCTAATCCCTCAACCCTATACCCTCAACCCTTAAACACTCAACACTCAACACTCAACCCTAAACCCTCAACCCTCAACCCTCTTTCTCTCTCTCACTCCCTCTAACTCTCTATCAAGTCTCTCCCTCCTATCTAAGAGAGGGGGAGAGAGAGAGCGAGAGAGAGAGAGAGAGATGGAGGAAGGGGGAGAAAGAGGAAGTGGGAGATAGAGGGATGGGAGAGAGATAGAGGCAGTGAGAGAGATAGAGGTAGTGAGAGAGAGGGAGTGGGAGAGAGATATAGGGAGTTAGTGAGAGAGCGAGAGAGAGACCTAAGAGAGGGAGAGGGGGTAAGAGGGAGAGACTTGAGAGAGAGGGGGAGGGAGAGAGGGTGGGAGGGAGAGACCTAAGAGAGTGGGAGAGGATGGATGGAGAGATAACTAAGAGAGAGGAGAGAGAGAGAGGGAGGGGTGGGAGGAGATACCCAAGCTAAAGGAGAGAGAGAGAGAGAGGAGTGGGGGAGAGAGAGGGGGTAGAAGGAGAGACTTGAGAGAGAGAGAGAGGAGGAGACCGAGGGAGGGAGAAACCCAAGAGAGAGGGAGAGGGAGACAAACTGGGAGAGGGGGGTGGTAGGGAGACCCAAGAGAATAGGAGACATATGGAGTTGGAGACAGAGGGATGAGAGAGACACACATGGAGTGAGAGAGAGAGGGAGGGAGAGGAGTGCCCAAGACAGAGGACGAGAGAGAGACATATAGAGAGAGAGGGGAGACAACCCAAGAAACGGGAGGAGACAACTATATATAGAGAGAGATAGATGATATAGAGATATATATATATATATATATATATATATATATATATATATATATATATATATATATAGAGAGAGAGAGAGAGACCTAAGAGAAGGAGAGGGGATAGGAGGGAGAGACTTGAGAAAGAGAGAGGGAGGGAGAGGGGTGGGACAAAGAGACTTGAGAGAGATGGAGAGGGAGAGAGAATGGGAGAGATAGAGGGCATGAGAGAGAAAGAGAGACCTAAGAGAGAGAAGGAGAGGTGGTGGGAGGGAGATACTTGAGAGAGAGGGAGAGAGAGATGGATAGAGGTAGAGGGAGGGAGAGGGGGTAGAACAGGGAGACTTGACAAAGAGAGAGAGGGAGAGGGGGTAGGATGGAGATACTTGAGAGAGGGGAGACAGGAGGAGAGACCCAGAGAGAGAGAGGATGAGAGAGAGAGTGGGAGAGAGAGAGAGATGGATATAGAGAGAGAGAGAGAGAGAGAGAGAGAGAGAGAGAGAGAGAGAGAGAGAGAGAGAGAGAGAGAGAGAGAGAGAGAGAAAGTGGAGAGAGACAGAGTGAATGAGATGGAGAGGGAGAGAGAGAGGGAGTGTGTGTGTGTGTGGAGAGAGAGAGAGAGATACCTGAGTGAGAGAGAGAGGGAGAGAGATAGAGGAGAGAGAGAGAGAGGTAGTGGGAGAGAGATAGAGGGAGTAAGAGACCTAAGAGAGGGAGAGGGGGTAGGAGGAGAGACTTGAGAGAGAGAGACTGAGAGAGAAAGATAATGACCTAAGTGAGGGATATGGAGTGAGAGAGACAAAAATACCAGAGTGGGAGAGAGAGAGGGAGTGTGAGAAACAAGGTTGGAGTGAGATACATTTATCTAGGTAGGGTGGGAGGGAACTAGACTTGAGAGAGGGGTTGGAGTGAGAGAGTACTATAGGTAGCATGGGAGGGAGTGAGAATTGAGAGAGAGAGACTTTAGAGGGATAGAGAGTTATCCAGTTAGGGTAATGAAGCAGAGAGTGTATGAAAGGTAAAACCTCAACTATCCATCTATGATCATAAACCATGCACTCTTAGCATTATCAAAGTGGTCAACCAAAGAGAGGGTAAATATTTTGTTCAAAGTAGGTCATTTGGTGAGCACAACATTTGAAACTCGCCAAATGACACATCACATTTAGTGCACACCAAATTTGGCGCTCACCAAATGATCTGCTTTGGATGAGTGAATTGATAGGATTTTCCAAATTTCCTCATACTTTTGTCTAAGCTCACAGTCACATTTGCACATCTTTCAATGCAAGTTTATAAAAAAATTGTGATGGCATTAACCTCACTCTTGGCTATCTAAATACATAATTATTTTTTCATTTTGATTTAGTTAAGGTTTTGAACCATAACTTCTATTGTAAATACCTCTATTTTTTTGTCAAAAACCAACATGTGCTAGTTTTAGGATAGATTTTTACTCGATCATCAAAATGTGAAACAAAATACATTTTTTAAAACTAGACTTCATTCTACACATGATGAAAAAAAATCAATTTTTGATTAGTTTTCAAAAAAATTAGGGGGGAGCACACTCAAATTTTAGCTTTTCAGCATGTGTTTTCTTTAACAATTCATAAAATATTATATATTCATTAAAAATATTATCCAAAAGAACGAGGATAAACTACATGGTGTTAGCTAATTTCTCACTATTCAGATTTTTTAAATTCTAAAAATAAGTTAATAAAAAAGGGGGGAGCCCTCAGGTGCTATGTTATTTTTTCTGAAAAAAATAGGACCTATTTAGGGCCCCCCCTTTTTGAGACCCTTAATCTTCATTAATTTCAAAAATAATTAGTAGCTTAGAAACTAGACTCGGAGCACTTCAGCTCTTGTTCTTTTTGCATCTTGAAATTTTGAGCATAACTATCTTCATTTTCTAGTGCAAATCAGATTTTACTGATTTCAACAAAAAAAGTGGCATCTTAAGAGCCAAAATTGTGTCAGAGAGCCATGCACTTACCTAGATATGCTTCAATGTCTATGGAAGCATGGCATGGTATGCATATGTTGATTTAAGTCTGAGTTAAACTATGATGCGGTTCACCTTCATTCCTCTCCTTTGTGGGAATGTTTTGGTGCCAACCTAATTTGAATTTGTAAGTTTGAGGTGCATAGTCGACCTTGTAAATTATTTTCAAGGTTGAGGACAATATATATGCATTGAGTTGATGAAGGATTGGTGTTTGAAGTTTGTGTGATGTAAATTATGATGTGAAGTGCAAAAGTGTGATGTGTAGTGTGAGATTTAACAACTAAGACTACTTGAAGTAGTGAGAAAAAGGTGTATAATTTCTTCAAAGAGAGTGTGAATACACTGGTAGTGTAGTGGTGGATATTTTCTATTTCTTTGAGATGGATTTCACATTGTAACAATCTTCTATATTCTTCTTTCTAATTTGGAAATGAGCCATTGGTAGTGAGTCCTTTCTTTTGGGTAGTGATCCCTCTTGTAGTGAGCCTATTATATTTGGTGTTGCAATTACTTTATATTATGAGCTAATCCTCACCGTGGTTTTTCCCTTATTGGGTTTTCCACGTAAATTTGGTGTTCTTATGTGTTTGGATTTTTTTGCATTATTTTTTCTCATGTTTATATTCTACTAATGCTTGATAATGGTTTAAAGGTTGTTAAGAGTTTAAGGATTAATGCAGATCTAAATTTTAATGAGGGTTTTAATATTTTAATGTATAAATAATTCACCCACCTCTCAGTTGTATTATGCATTCAATGCCTACATACCTTTTACTTGTAATGGGAATTTCTGTTAATAATTGTGCTTGATTGGATATTGGGGATCAGGGATCCCTTCTACCTCTTACAATCACGACAATGTTCCTTAAGTGATATTCCCAATACATAAAATCCAAAAGGAATTTTGGGGTTCATGGTTTGAGCCTTTGTTTTACCTCTTATTTAAGATTTTCATTTTGACTTAAGAGATAAAACTGACTTGGGAAGTTCAAAATTCATTTTGGGGATCGAGGTTCAGAGATACCTCTTACCTTTTTCTATAAATATTTCTTCATATTTAAGGGGTATGTCTAATCCATGAAGTCTTGTTGTCATTCCATGCCACCTTTAGATGATCCATCACTGATATGTAATATGAGTGATGTTCTATGGACCCTCTTACATGAGTTTTCCTTTGGGGTCCCTAAAATTGACCGTCCCACAATTTTGGGGTTTCTGTCACTTACCTTCTTCCTTGCTTGCTTTCTCCATTGCTCCATTCCTTCACCCTTTTCTTCTAAGTGTTTTTCATGTTTTTCCCTTCGGTCTTACCCTTTACCTTCTCCCCAATCTCTTCCTCATTCCATTTCTTTCTCTTCTTCTTTTGGCCTTCAGCTTTCAGTCCTCCCTCTTCCCTCTTCCCTTCCTCTTCCTTACATTTTTTCTTCTTCAAACCTCCAACTTTTCCCTTTGCCCTTGCATCTTAAGAGGTAAAGATTCCCTCTGGCTTCTGAAAGTTTCATTTTCTAGATTTTGGTCATCACCTAAGGTTCCTTTGCTATGTCAAAGGGACTTCTTCTTTAGTCTCTTCAACATCTTCTTGTCTCCCTAATAGTTTCCCTTTCAAATTTTGACTAAGTGTCAGAATTCAGGAAGTCAACATTTGGCCTTCTCTGTTACCTGGGTATGTGCAGGATCATCATGGAAAAAATAGGCCCTTAAGTGGCAAAAAATTCAGAAAAATCAAAGCTAGGCAACTTGATGTAAAAATTTGAACAAGTTATCTATAGTATTTCAAAAATATGTAAGAATAGAATCTGTAGAAAATTGAATGTAGTTTCTAAACTACTAGGTTTCTTTTTTTTTTAAATCTATTTGGTGAAAATTTGAAATTTCAATGCAATAGTAATTAAATTTAAGGGAAAAAATAAGAAGTAGGTGTTTGTCTGACCACCCTAACCATAATAAAATGATAATATTTTTTTATAATATTTTGAAATAAGTAGAGGACTCATGTTCGGATGTGATGCATATTTTTTTGTATTTTTTTTCCAAGTAAATAATTAATTATGATTTTTTTATTACAAATTTTAAAAAATATAAAAACATGTATGTCTAACCACCTTAACTTGGTCAAAACTTCATGCAATTAAATTTTCTTTTTTTAATCCTATAGTATACGAAACATAGAATGTGATGCATGTTTTGGATTCAAAAAATGTGATACTGTTTGAAAGCTATAGATGTTTTTCAATCAACCTATCAATCAGGACTTTAATCGTAATTCAAATAGAAAATGAATAATAATTATTTATTAAATTCAAAGTAAAGCATAATTTATAATCGTGGAAATTTGAGAATCTCTTTTAAAAACCCTTTTCATTTCATCAATTTTGGGTTAAAAAAAGGTCGTCAGCCACATACCCTACAAATACCCATCATATCGCCACTTTTTGGCCCATCATGATCCTGCACATACCCACCTCTTACCTAAGTTCCTCGGTAAGAGGTAACTCTCCTCTCTAACCTCAACCTTTTCTTCCTTCATTTTGGTTTCCTCCACCTTCCTCCAAGTACGCAGTAAGTTGCAAGCATGAGCTCTGAAGGCTCCTCATCAAAATGACAATGGATTTTGGCGGGACCTATTTTGTGGTCCCTTCGACATCTTAATGGGATGGTGATGCTAGTGGGACCCGATGAAGATGTGAGGGTCACATCAGAGGGACATATGGATGTTGGTAGGACCTATTTTGTGGTCCCTTTGACATTTTGACTAGACATATCTTTGGATGTTTGGGTCATTTAATTCACAAGCTTGTAGAGCTTCCCTTTTGGGCCTGAGGTCTTGACCTTCCATGAATTGGCACAATTTCTTGACCAAACACCATTAATCTGCATCTACTTCCCAATGGATAGGCTTGACTTTTTTGGGTCTGAGGACAACATTAATGCATCTTGGTGACTTCTCCTAGTGATTTGGTGAATGCAATGCTCCTTCATTGCTATTGTTCATCCTCTCAAGCCATTCCCATATCCATTTCACAAATTTAACAGGGGATTTAGAAAAAATTTCCTATAAATCTTCATGCCGATACAGATGGCATGTTAGCTATTCCTTCTCTTGGACCTTCTTGGTGTGATTCTCCATAGTAGGTATGGCATCCAAGGCTCTTCTTAGTATGGATTTTTGGGGATGAGTTTCTTGAATAGATCTTGGGTTTTCCTTGATCTGATTTGGAACCCTAGCTAGGTTAGGGTTAGTTATTATTCATTTGAATTATTCTTAAACTATAAAATCAACACTTGTATTTTCTTAAGGGTTCTTCCTCTAGCTTCTCTAGGTTTTCTCTATTGCAGACACTACATTCTTGAATTCTTCCATTGCAAAGATTGCTTCTAAGCTTTTATATTAATAAAGTTGATTTATTATCATTGTTATTTCTTGAATGTTGAGTAAAATCCGTTTACCTTCATGTTTCAATGTATGTTTTAGATTTTTTTTGATGTACTATGTTGTTTATAATCTGGAAGAAACACATTTCTAATCCTGGTGCATCACCTTCCTTTCATTTCATGTTCTCCTTCTATCTCTTTTCCCCTGTGATTTGTTAGATTAGGGTAGTGATAGGGTTTCCATTGTGTTGGGTTAGACCATCACAATTGCACTTAGTTTAGAAGAGGAATTTGGCCTTCTTCAGAGATTCAACCTCATTCATGTAAGGTCCCACAACCTCGAGGTTGTTTCCATTATGTCATTAGAACACTGAACTCTTGTTCAGTAAGGTGGAGTTTTATGTGACAAGTCCAAAGTATGTTTTGGAGTTGAGGGATCAAAGGTCTCTTTTATGGGTTACTATAATGTTTTAAGAACTAGTTAAGTCAAAACACCACAACTAGAAACCTAATTTGCATTTTTCCTACCCAACTTGGATTTTAAAAGATATTTAATAAAGGCATGTTTATCAATCATATCATTTGAATGAAGGAAATTAATCATGATTTTAGACATTAGAGGTTAGGGTTTTATCATACTTCCTACCTCAATAAGGAAGCATGTAAATGGTACATCTGACACTTGAATTTTGAAAGCGTTTCTTGAAAACAGAGAATTTTGCTAAGTATTTTTGTGCATCGTCAAGGTCGAAGATCAAGGATACCCCTTACCTCTTTCACCTCTATAAGAAAGGTGGTAAGAGATATCTCTGATGGATAAAAATCGAAGGTCATAACATTATTTCATTAAGTTATAAAGGAAGGATAGGGGGTCAGAGGTTGGAATTTTACCTTACATCTTTCAAATTTTTTCATGTATTAGGTAGGTAGACCTCATGATGCCTGAAGCCTGATAGGTTTCAATTTTCAATCACATTTAGGTAAAATAGAAGGAAACCTTAAGAAACTTGAGGCTCAATACCTATCTATTATGTCATAAACATCTTTGAATGGAATACTGAAAAGGAACATGATTTAGTGGGGCAATAGAGCTAAAAATGGCAAGAAAAAATGGAAAAAAAACACATAGTAGAAAAAATAGAGGAATTCACAAAAAAAGGTAGAGGAAATGACAACATAGAAAAGTGAAGCAAACAAAAACTAGCCAAAACTTGAACATATTCTCACACACCAAAAAAGAAAAAAAATTACTAAATTTCAAAAGAAATGGCATGAATTTAAAATAACCTACAATGATGTGCGAGAAGATGAAAGGTGAAGGCACGAGGCACAAGAAAACATACATACAACAAATGTGAAGGTAGGATGAGCAACAACCACATGAAAAATGTGTAGCCACCTCAAACATGAACTAGTCACACAATTCCAAATGCAAACGGCCAAAAGGACATGATTAATCAATAGTAGAAATGACAATTTTGGATGGGCAAGAAGGGGATTTAGGAAAGTTGTAGAGATTTTGAGACATAAATTCCCAATGAGTAATTATTAAATGATGCATAACTTAACCTAATAACCCCTGATACCTCGTGCATTAATAGCACATTAAACTTAGGTATTAATGCATTCAATTATGGCAGCAATGCATTAAATTCCAATTTTAGTATGTTTGAGTGAAAAGACTTGATACGACCTACAAATGGAATGAGGTACCACCATCAGGAGTCCAGGACTAAGCAAGCGGTGAGACAAAACCTCAATCCCTAAAGGTGGGAAAAAGGAAACACACGAACATCAAAGGCTGAAGAGAGGGGATTGGGGGTTGAGTTTGACAAGGAAGGTATTATATTACTTAGAAGTCCAACATCCGAAACCTCAAAACCTGTAAATAGAGGAAAGAGTAGAAAAATCAAAAGGAAGGGAAAGGAGAAGGAGAAAGGAAAGAAAGGAAATAAAGGAAACAAACACACACAAAATGAAAAGAGGGGGGTCCTTTGTTTTCAAAGGGAAAAAAAAGTGGCATGATTGCAAAGGCACAATAGTATTTAGCATTGTTACGGGTGTGGTTGTTTTAGATTGTTGGGACCATGGATTTCAAGTTGTGTGGAGCCGAATGTCAGCTAATATGATGGAGGAGGGAACTTTCTATGCATGAGGCCCATGTTGAAAGATGGTGGGTCCATTTTTCCTCCTTCTCTAGCATGACACTTGGGTTTGTGACATGGTTTAACCACCTCCTATGGATCTTATCTGAAGCTTGTATCGGGCATTAATAGGTCAACCTTTTGGTGCAATGGCAAGGCCAACAATTGGTATCAGAGTGGAGGTCACAGGTTCAAACCCCTTGCTTGTGCTGGGGTGGGGGGATTGTTGCAAGATGGTGTGTCCCTTGGTCTTCCTTGTCCAACATGATGCTTGGGTTTGTGACATTGTTTAACTACCTCCTATGGATCTTATCTAAAGCTTGTATCGAGCATTGATAGCTCAACCTTTTGGTGCAATGGAAATTCCAACAACCCGTGTATGTTGGCTATGATATAATTTCAACTTCATGTTATTGTATATAGGGGTGCTTGTTTTATTGGCTGCAGTATGATAGTTTTGATGGTTTGGGCATGGGATCATATAGCCATGTTTAAACTAGTGACAGATAGAGACCTACCACCCAAGGTGCCATATATATAAATGAATGGAGGTGCTTTCACTCAGATTCATGTGGGAGACGTGGGGTATTGGAGACATGCCATTGATCTTCTAGATGGATTTACCCAGAGGCCCTACATATAGTGTGTTTCCTTGGAGGATGATGCATAGTACTTGCTTTACTGTCGATAGGTTTGATACTTGTTAGGGCATATAATGCAGAGCCATAACATAATTGAGCATTAGCTATCATCGAGACTGATTAGATAGTTTGGTAAGAGATAAGGAGAGCTTGTAGGGATAGCCTAGTTTATGAGATCGACCCTAGAGATTACACAATTTGGATTGATGATTAGCCTACATGTCACAATTTAGAAGTTTTATCAGTTGCAACTCATGTAGAGGGGTTCACCAATAGAGGTAGTAGATGCAGACACTCTTCTTGAGTATGATGCCTAGTGGCAAGTACACAAACCAGTTACACTCACAAACCCATATTTTTCAGCACCTATAGAGAGGCTTGGTAGAGGTCCATGAGGTCGATTGTGGGGAGAGGAATAGTGTGTGGTGATGATGGGAGTAGAGGAGTAGGTCAATATCATAGGGATGATGATATATGTGGTGGTGGCAGGGATTGAGGGAGAGGTGGTAGGAGAGGGAGAGGTGGACTTCCACTTGTTTTTCCCAGATGGCTACCTCCTATCCAAGAGGAGAAGGAGGAGGTGAGGGGAAAGGAAATGATGATAGAGGATGCTCCATTATAGGAGAAGGAGATGTAGGGAGATCAGGAGATGGAGGTGGATAGGGATGTAGGGGTGGAGGAGGAGGAGGCCACATGGGAGATGGAAAGAGATAAGGGATTGCACAATGTTCTAGTTAGAGAGGCCATCAAAGACATCAAGGAGGAGGAGGTGAAGGTAGGAGTTTAGGATCCATAGATAGCTTCCATGCAAGCACAACTACAGGCCAGACTGGCATAGGTGTAGAATTTATAGGGACATGTAGCATGACTGACAAACAACAAAGATATTGTTGTGATTAGAGAATAGAGGGATGAGTAGTAGTCATTGAGTTTTATTGAGACTATCAATTGATCAAGTGTTGATTTTTCTCACACCTTCTATTGGGATAGCATGGAGGCAAAATTCTACATATATTTATATGAGGATTCAGTGCCACCATCTCAGAGGGAATCCATTTACATCCAAAGCTAGATTAGGTCTCATTCATGGAGGTCACAGAGTAGTGGTAAGGTATTAGGTCCCAAGAGGTCACTGTATTGGTCACCTCATCACTCACATAGAGATCCATCAAGGTCATCATGGTTAGGATAGAGGGATGATAGGTCACCTTCAAGAGACCCACATTCATGGGATAGGGGTAGCATGGGCTAAGCCTGGTTTTATATTGTATATAGACATGTATTTTTTGATCGAGCCTACGAGATCCATTTTTTTTAGTCACTCAATTTTGTACTATGACACTTTTTTGATAAATATGAAATGGATCATTTTCGGAAACCATTATATGATGTTTTACATTCTATATGCATGTTTCTATGTGATACTATATATGTTATGCATTCTATTTTATCTGATGATTCCTATATGACGTGTATTATGAATTTATCAATGTATGATTGTACTAATGTATGGATGGATGCACATGATATTCATTTATTCTTATACGTATGATATGATGTATGGATATTTAATGTGTATGATCTATAATGGGTTTTATTAAATACTTATATGTTTATTCCATGTAATACCATGTTTTTATGATTCTATGTGGATGATGATTCTAGAATGTGATGCAATGCTATCTAATATTTATTTTATTTTATGCAATATACATTACCTATATCCATATGATGTATGATATTCTAACATGATTATGGATGTAGGATGATGTAGCTAATGCACTTGTCTTTGTGTGTCATAGCACATGCCATTGAGATGACTATGACAATAGAGAGAAGAAATGTTGGTGAAAAGAAATAATTAGTAAGGAGTGAAGAATGGTAAGATGGATAGTCCCTCCAAATCAATATTGATGTATGATTGATAGTATTTGAGCTTTCATTAGTGCATGCTTTTATCATCATGGAGAATTTTATTATGGGACAAGTGGATGTATGCACACCTAAGAATAAATTGTAAAGGAAACTTTTGTTTCTATTTTCCTAAAGATATGGATATATGGACAAGTGGATATATGTACAATAGGTTGAGACAAACCTTAGTGGCATTAGTATCCATTTTTCAATGATTTAGACACATAAGACTAGGAATGCCTATATTCATACTGTGTGAACCCCAGCCTTGGTACCTGCAAAACAACAAGAATAAACACCTCAAGTTATATATTGCAAGTCAAAACAAGGATTCCCCATGAAATCCATTTACAAACTCAAAATAGGAAAGAAAACAATGAAGAACACAATATAAATGATAAACTAGATTGAATCCTAATTTAAATATGCAAACTCATGATCCCATGGGGGAATTGGAACCAATTTGATGTGAAACTTGGCCTTTTCCCAATTCCTAAGATGCAAGCTTCGAATGTTGAAGAGATTGATCCACTTTGTTGGTGAAGAATGAAGAATCCAAGCCAAAAATCGACAAAAACCTAGCTATGACTCAATGATAATGGATGAAATTCAAGAGATATTTGAGCATGGTAACTTTGCCTAGATTGTGGATGATGAAATGAGGATATGAGCTCTTTATTTATAGACTTCCAAGATGGATGAATGTCCAAATTTGAGCAATGTGCAACTAACATTCATCCATTGATATGATGCCACTTGTCAAGCTATGAATGGATGATGGATGTGCAAGATTTGGGGTTTGTGCCAATAAATGCATAATTTTGAATTTCAAATTTGTTGAAATGACATGCAAGAGGGAAGGGAAAATGCAATAAATGCCACTTGGCTCAAGGCAAAGGACATGTAAGAGATTTTAAATGCCTTGTTGGATGTACATGTTGACTTGGAATTTTTGAATTCAAATTGAGAGAATATTCCAAAAGATGCCTTGTGAGGAAAAATAGAGATTTAATAAATGAATTAAATCTATTTTCATGTGCAACTTGCATGATCTAGAGGATGTGACATGAGATGAGATTAAATTAATCAAGGGTTAATTAATGTAATGAGAGAGGTTAGATGATGTGACCTATTTGACTCAAATTTATGGATTTATTTAAATCAAATAAAAGAAGAATATGATAAGAGGCTAATTAAATAAGGATTTTGATTTATTTAATTAAAAGAGATGGTGTTAGATTAAATCAAATAAGGTTTTAATTTATTTAATTTAATGGATAGACTTTAGAGATTTAATCAAATAAATTGATTATTTAATTAAATAGGGATAATTAGATCAGATGGATTGATTTAATTAACAAAAGAGATTGACTTGATTAGATAAAATGATTTATTTAATTAAGAGATGAATATTAATGAATTTAATTAGATAGGGGAATTTGATTAAATGGTTAGACCGAGCGATGATTCAGGAAGAAATGATGTTAGTAAGTCGGGATCAGATTCATGATGTTAATCAGTATATTTTACGTGTCTACATTTTTCCCCTCTTTGAAGTAATGCACTCATTGCATTGGTTCAAAGAATAAACGATCTCGATCAAAGCCAAAAAAAATTGATATTTAAAACCTTGCCCCACTACTGCATGGCGAGAGAAAATATGCCATTATAATGCCCCCTCGAGAGATCGGATGAAAATTTTAATTTTTTGGGTGATCTCGCGAAAAAAAGGTGACCAAGTGCCCGATAGGTCTAAAAGGGGTCCGGGAGGCTAAAAACGTGTCTAAATGCAATAAAATGATGAAAAACAAGCCTCAATCGGACAAAAACAGGTTCGGGGGTCCAAAACCCTAACAGGAGCTATTTAGGGTTAAAAAACCCTAATTTTTAGGCTTAAAAGGGGCCCGAGGAGTCACTTTCAAGTCATTTTCACACACCTCTGCTAGCAACCTTGAGATTTGAGTTCTGACTCTCTAGTGATATGGCACAACAATAGCTTCCCCTGCACATCATTGATCGAGTTCAAACATACCAGTGGCCATCTAGCATCGGGGCACCGGTATGTGACCCTTACCCAAGCTTAGTTTTTTCATTTAATGCTGCAATTAATGCTTTAAAAGGGGAGCTCGCCTCTAGTGGCGTCATATAGTGCCGCTCAACATTCAAACTGTGCCATGCGGTGTTGTTTTGTGCCGCAGCGGTGTAGTTCAGAGTTTAGAAACTTTGACGCTGGGCTCGGGCTCGGCGGGCCGGTTTGACAAAACTGGGCTACGGCGGCGCCCATTTCGCGCAAACTGCGACACTAGAGGAGAAAGTGTGCCGCGGTGGCAACATTTTCCATTTTTTAGGGCTCGAGCATCAGAGTTTGAGTAAAATCAAACTGCAACGCCATCACAAACTACGCCGCTGGGGATGAACTTGGAGCGTTCGACCATGAATTTTTGAAATTTTTTAACATGCTAACCTTCCTTGATGCAGGATGTGGCGAGGGAGCTCTACTCTCGGGAGCACCAGTCATGAGATTCGGCTAGTGTCTTATAGGACCTAAGCGACAGGGACCAAGATTGACTGGGAGTTGCGGGATTATGACACATTGCGTATGCGGTGCCCATGCACACTCACCTAGGGATGTTATCAGTGTTGGCCGAGAGGTGGCATAGCGAGACATCGTCATTTCATCTCCCCATTGGCGAGGCCACCGTCACTCTAGAGGACGTTTGGCGCATTTAATGATTGCCTATTCATGGCCAATGGGAAATCTTTGATATGGATGAGGGATGTGAGTCCTACATCAGAGTCCTCGCCACACGGGACATCATCTACTGTGAGGGAAAAATTGAGCTAGAGCGATAGAGGATCATATCACCTCCCTACCATTGGGCAGTTGTAGCCATCATTTCGAGTCTCGTTGCCCCAGACAGATGAGGGTGATATTTCAATCCCAGCTTGGGGTATTGCTAGGAGCAGATGGTCCGAGACAGGCTGGTTCGCTTCGCATGGGGGCCTATTCTTCTAGCTTCACTGTACAGGGACCTACACGAGTATGTTTACATGGATGACAGAGCGTTGGGGGTTGGGGTGACATTACTTCATGTCTAGGCATGGGAGCACATTTTTGTGCTACGTCCATGTGTCATTCCAGTTCTGATGGGTGAAGAGGATGCCCTCGTGGCACGATACAGAGGCGATGTGTCCTTTACACACACCAGGGAGCACGGGATCCCCTACTAGAGGCGAGTCCTGGACGAGATGCTAGTTTTTACTTGGCATCCATACCTTGGTCGGCCTGGATGGGCCAACGATGTTGATCAACTATTTTATTGCCACCAAGACCGATATATGTAGGGGTGGGGGCATACGATGATCGAGAGGTACCTGTCTGGGCACGTGTAGCGTCAGTTCAGAGAGCTGCAGGATCGGCCTGATGACGACTATGTAGATGTCTTTACTCGCAGCATGACACAGGTGTCATGGGGACATGGTATTCTTGCTTTAGAGGTAGTTGACAGCTTCAGGCACTTGGTAGCCAGACCGTGGGCTTATGGTCAGGGCTTGGCAGATCCAGGCACCACTCAAGGCTATAGAGACTGGTTCTGACCTCCACTTCGATTGACCATTCTAGGTGAGGATCTAGATGTGTGCAGAGTTAAAGGTAGAGGGAGAGGACGAGGGCGAGGACTGAGGATTGAGATTCGACAGGATCCACCAGTTGTGCCCCCAGTCCTGCCAGTTCATAGAGATGTACACATGCAGGATCAATAGCAAGAGCCACCATGAGGTGAGGATCAGCCTCGGGTGTAGCCACATGTGCAGCCACAGGGACAGGTAGATGGTCGAGATGCACTGATTGCGTAGCTACAAGCCCAGGTTCAGGCTATGACAGCTAAGAGGGATCAGGCGAGGGCTGAGAGAGAGCAGCTTAGAGCAGAGAGAGATCAGGCTGTGCAGCAGAGACAGGTTGCAGAGCTACAGGCAGCCACTGAGCTAGGCCACAGGCAGCAGATAGAGAGTATGACAGCCTCCTCCTCCTAGGGTACAGTGCCAGTGAGAATTTACAGGGATGCCATCCGAGAGGTAGAGTACTACCAATGGGCTTATCATGATACCGTACCAGAGCAGATTGGGTCCCAGAGTACTCAGAGCGGGCTAGCCAAAGACCACCAGAGGGTCACGGTGACAAGGGCGAGGGCAACATTCACAGAGATTGAGCTTGATCAAGATATTATGATACTTTTTGTGCCTTATGGGCTCGTTTTGATAGCTCGATGGGCATTTTGTACTGATTGAAACATATGTACAGTGATCCGATTTATTCCTTGTACTATGATAGTGACATGATTGATGATATATATGAGTCAATTTTGATGCGATGTACTATGTTCTCCTTTATGCATGGATGGTTTATTTCTATATTCTTTGCAGTGATGTCTCTATGGATGCATTTATTTCTAATGATGTTTATGCAATGATTATGACTAATAGATTTATATTATGCTAACCTATGATATGATGTCCAATGATGTTATCTATATGATGATTTATTTTATACCAATGCGATATGTGATATGGATTTTAATATGTAAAATGATATGATCTATGGTAAATGCAATGATGTGTGGAATATGCTTATATATGAGATAATTTATGAATGGATGTAATATGAATGCGATGGTCGTGAGATGATGCAAATGAAATGGTGTTAATGAATAATGAAATGGTTTTATGAGATGCAATGATATGTTAATGTGTAAAGTGGTGAGATGATGTCATTAATGTTATGCAAGTATGTATGTTAATGAATTAAATGCTTATATACCTATTGTTTATGATTATGCAAAAATGATGATGGAATGCTTTTGTTCATGCTATGTGATGATTTAGATGGTAATATGAAATGGTTGTGAAATGCAAATGAATTCTATGCGATGCAATGTAATGGGTGAAATGCAATGACATGGATGCACCTATCTATGAAGAATGTTTATAATAACCTGTTTATATGATGCAATGTGTATGTTTCCTATATGATATGCTTATGCAATATGCTAATGATTTGTGGATGTAGGATCGATGACGATGATGGTGATGATGATCAACTATCATAGTACCTTGTTAGTGTGGTTAGTAAGAAAAGAAGAAGTCATTTCAACAAGACCCACAATGATGCAAATGCAAATAATGATGATGATGATTACTTGTCGAGGAATTGAGATTTTCAAAGGGCCAAATTTTCTTATGTTTGATAACACACGTGGTACGATTCATCAAGGTATAGAGGACCAAGATGGCGTTGTACCCAGTGTGATGAACTTTGACTTGACAAGCAGATAGGAGTATTCTTGTTCATACCTGACATACGGAAACCTTGCTAGGATGCACTTTAGAAGTTTCAGACAGCTCAGACCAAGACACGGAAAGGTAAACCTATCCATGCACTAGTCAACAAGTTTCCCTAGACCTCTTCCATACATACCTAACAAAGCAAGTATTCGCCGAGGTTATATTACAAGAACGTCCAACAAGCACAGCAGACAAAAGATAATGATTGTTGCCCCATTCCTTTTTCTCTAAATCCTCTGTTTTGGGATATCATCGAGACATCCTTGGAATGAGCGCAAATAAGATAAGTCAAAAGATAAAGACCAAGTAAACAAACAAACTGATGCTCTTCAATATCGCTAACGGAAAGAGGATGTGTTTTCTAAGGATGATAACCGAAACTTATTGCCAAAAGATAATGCCCATTGTAGGAAGGATTCATCCTAGGACATGTTAGTGGATGGCAGCACGTCATTTCATTTATCCAAAGTGTTATAAGGGATGATTGATATGGAACCAACTGGATGATAAGTTACCAATACAAAGAGATGACCAACTTGCTTACGCACTAACTTAGGCTTAAGACTTGACGTTTGGAGTTTTGGTTTTTAATCTGCCAGACTTATTTCGAACTATTTCACCAAAGGTTGATAATGACGATCAGTTTATTACGAGTGATGTTATTGCAGGTGCAAGCGAGATGAGGTGGATGGATTTTTTCAAATATTTGGATTTTTTTGATGTTTTTGCAATATTTGAGGTTGTTTTTGGTATTTTTTGAGATTTTCAAATGTTTTGATTTTTTTGATTTTCTGAATGCTTTTGGGATTTTCTGAGATTTTGACCAAGAGACTAACCTAACGACCTATCCTAGGGGTCTCGAGGGCTGATCAATAGATTATCCTTACCTACGTTATACACGCAGAGACCACGTAGTTTGACAGACGACTTGACCAATTTACAGATGATGATATACATGATGACATGTCAGCTTATTATGATAGACTCCTATAGGAATAACTTAGATGTCTCGGGGGATGATCAAAGATCAACCTTGCCTACGTTCAAGCTCAGAGATGATGTAGTTCGACAAGACGACTCTATTTTTTTACTTTTTAAATGACTTTTTGACTTGTTTTTGGATTTTGATATGTTTTGATGTTTTTGGATTTTTTGATTTTCTGATGTTTTTGGATTTTCTGATTTTTTGATGTTTTTGGATTTTCTGATTTGAGGATGTTAAGATCATACACGAATCCAATCCAATGAGAACATGCCCCCAGCGTAATGCAAATAGACTACTCTGATAAAGGGAAGACAAACTGACCTTGAGGATGGGCCGAGTAGTACTAGGGGGGATCATGATATGAACACAAGAGCAAGCTATGGTGCGGATGCGAGTGGATGAGTGATGGATGGAGACCTGAATGTGATAGATGATGGAAGAAAAATGGAGGGATGATGCCAAACAAGCAGCAAAGATCCTAGTGGATGGAAAGTGCTTATTAACACAAGGCACCTGTTTTCCAAGTTTTCATCGAGGTACTTGTCCAAATTTCCACCGAAGTGGTTTTCACTAGAGGATAATTTTTTTTATCATTTTTTTGATTTTTTTGGATTTTTTGTTTTTTTGTTTTTTTTGCTTGTCACCAAGACACCTATTTGCCAATTTTTCGCCGAAGTGACCATTTTTTCAAGACTTTTTCTAATTTTTTGGATTTTTGGTTCTATACCCTGAAAGAATTAGGCATAAAACTTTTTGAGATGAGCGTTATTCATGGGCTCCTATAGAGGTTCCCCTTCGGGTGTTAATAACTGATATGCCCCTGACTTATAACTTGCTGTTATGACAAACAGTCCCAACCAATTGGGTTCGAACTTGCCTTTGCTGCTTGGGTTTGGGAAATTCTTCTAATTTTCTTTTAAGACCAGCTCTCCGACTTAGAAAGTCCTACTTCTGATTTTCTTATTGTAGCTTCGTTTCAGTCTATTCTAATAGACTTGCAAATGATTCAAGGCATCTATTCATCTCTCATCTAGTAACTCTAGCTCATTTAGTCTTGATACCCGGTACTCTTCATCCATGATGAGCTTTTGCAGTGATATCCCAAGGGATGGGAGCTCAATCTCAATGGGGAGTACGACTTTTGATCCATAGACCAAGGAGAATGGGGTGGCGTTGGTGGGTGTGCGGATGTTGGTTCGATAAGCCTAGAGGGCGAGATTAAGCTACAAATGCCAGTCACGACCTACGTCATTGACTGTTTTCTTGAGGATTTTGAGGATGGTTTTATTTGTAGCTTATGCTTGGCCATTGCCTTGGGGATAGTACGGGGTGGAGAAGCGATGTTAGATTTTGAATTTCTCACATAAGTCGTGAATGTCCTGGTTCTTGAATGGTGTCCCATTATCTGAGATAATGGCTTGTGGGACCCCGTAACGATAGATGAGATAGTTTAGGATGAATTTTGAGATCTTCTTCCCAGTTATATACGTCATGGGTATGGCTTCCACCCACTTTGTGAAGTACTCAGTTGCAGTTATGATGAATTTGTGGCCATTGGATGAGGTGGGTGTGATTTTCCCAATGAGATTGATTCCCCACTGCGAAAAGGGCCATGGTGTGATAATAGGATGAAGCTCTTGAGCTGGTGCATGGATGAGGTCCCCATGCTGCTGACATTGTAAACATATTTTAGCATGATCATGTGCTTCTCTTTCCATTGTGTGCCAATAATACCCCATCCTCAACAGTTTCTTGGCTATGGTCGTTCCACTCGAGTGTGAACCACAGATACCGTTGTTTACCTCAGTTAGATCAGTTAATGCCTTCTCATCATTTAAGCAGTGTAGAAAGGTACCTTCTATGCTTCTACAGTATAGGGTATCACCTAGGATAACAAATTTGGATGCCTTTTTAACAAAGGTTCATTTTAGGTTTGATGGTAGGTCAGCGAGTATGACTCCTATTTACAGGTATGTGTAGATGTCATGGTACCAAGGATCATCGAGACCAATGATTTCGCACACGAATTCTGATTCTGGTACCTCGAATGTGGGAATGAGAAGCTTCTCAATCAAAAATTCATATTTTGGAACCTTGTGAGGGATGTTTAATAGGGATCCAATTGTTTCCATGGCATCTGCTGCTCTGTTGTTGGTTCTAGGAATCTGCTCAAATGTTATTTCAATGAAAGATTCTTTGAGAGTCTCCACCAATTTCTTGTATGGAGTGAGCTTATCATCCTTAGTCTGATATTCATTAGTGACTTGATTTATGATCAACTGAGAGTCTCCGTAGACTTTGAGAGCTATGATGTTCCATTGCACTGCTATCCTAAGACCTATAGTCAAAGCCTCATATTCTGAGATGTTCTTGGTGCAAGGAAATGCTAGTTTGTATGACCTTGGTATGAAGTCCTCTTGTGGGGTGATGAAGAAGACACCAGCTCCTGATCCATGCTACGTGTATGAGCTATCGAAGTATAATTTCCAGTGGTCTGCTATGTTGAGGTTAAAAATGGATTCATCTGGAAACTCTGAGACAAGAGGATTCTCAGAATAAATAGGTGCTTCTGCTAGTTGATCTACAATAACCTGACCCTTAATGGCTTTCCTCTCTACATACTCAATATCATATTCTGATAATATCATTACCCATTTTTCCATTCTTCCTATGAGCATTGCCTTTGATAAGAGATACTTGAGGGGGTCAATTTTGGCAATGAGCTTTATCTTGTGTGCCAACATGTAATGTCTAAATTTTTGTGATGCAAACACTACTGCAAGGCATGCTTTCTCGATGAATGACTAGTTTAGCTCATGTCTGACCATTGTTCTACTAATGTAGTAGATAGCCTTCTCTATTCCATTTTCATCATGCTGAGCTAGGAGAGCTCCAAGGGCTGCTGCTGTTGTTGATACATATAAGATCAATGGCTTTCTTGGGATGGGTGACATTAAAACTAGTGGTGTTAGTAGATATTCCTTGATTTTGTTGAATGCTTCTTCGCATTTTGTATCCCATTTTTATGCTACCCCCTTGTGGAGTAGGTGAGAATATGGGTTCTGCTTGTCTGCCAATTGTGCTATGAATCGTCGGATGGATTGAAGTCTACCTTGGAGACCTCTCAATTGTTTTAATGTCCTTGGTTCTTCCATCTCAAGGATTGCTTTCACCTTTGTCGGATCCACCTCGATACCCCTCATGGACACTATGTATCCTAGCAATTTACCTGATTATATGTCGAAGATGCACTTCTTGGGATTTAGTCTCACTTTGTATTCCTCCAGTCTGTCAAAGATAGCACTTAGGGTTGCTATATGATCTTGTCTTTTTCTTAACTTATTTGGAATGTCATCGACATAGTCTTCGACTGTCTTATGAATCATGTCATGGAATATCAGTGTCATGGCCCTTTGATAGGTTGCTCTTGTGTTCTTTAAGCCGAATGGCATCATGTTCCAGCAATAGGTCCCCCATGGACAAGTGAAAGCCGTCTTATGTTGATCCTCTTTTG